>JAGVSQ010003316.1:4531-21950 GCA_022683975.1 Rhyacophila evoluta | reverse complement strand
CCCGGGTCGCTAACAGTGATCTTACATATGGAAGTTTACCAGTTTTAAATAATTTGGAATTAAAAAAAAAATACAATAAATATTTATAAAATATAATGGATAATCCGAACTAAATATAGGTAACTTATCATTTTTTTTATACTATGTTCGCTCCCAACGTGGAGTATCTGGATCTACACAGTGTATAGATATCCACTCATAAAGAGGAGTATATAGATCTTCGCAATGTGAAGACGTCTTGAGAGATTATTTTTCAATCGACAGATGGGGATTCGAGCCCGCATTCCCCGGATTACTAGGCGCGTACGCTAACAACTACGCTACCGGGGAGACGTATAATAGACATGTATAATAATTTATCATCACCGAAGAAATAAACATCGTTTATCGGCCAGTCGTGGCCTGTTGTGGTCTGGCCAATCTAAATTTCCCAACTTTCTTCTAAATTTATTCCAGTAATTTTTTTTTTGCTCTATGCCGTCAAAATTTTGAATTTCTTCCATAATTAATAGTTTCTCCTTTTTGTATGTCTCTCTCAACCCAAGAACTTTACTTTATTTCAAGGTTTCTTATCCGTTGTAATTGTTGCATGTATCTACATACTTAAAGTTATTTCTGAATCGTAAAAAAATCTATAGTTTAAAATATATTATTTTTTACTAAATGTTAAAATTGTAAAAAGTTCTTATAAGAGTATTCATCGGTTTTATTACAAACAAAGATATATTATTATTAGATATTCAGAGAGTTAATATAACTAGAGTTATTCTTTACCTTTACCATACCTTCGGCATAACAACTTGATTAATAAATATCATATTATACTAAGGCCAAAAATATTTTCGCGGAGTAAAACAGATCCTTTCCATATAATAAAGTTTCGAGATATCTTATATTCAGGTGTTACAACGAAGCGGGTGCATAGTTAGTAGTGGTGTGCGTAATTTGTGTTTCGAATACTTGAAACCGGCACTAGTAACCAATACTTTTGTTTGAAAAGTATTCGATACTAATGATTACCCATGATTACTTCTCAAAGAACCGGTCACACATCACACATTTCAAATACACATCGGGAGAGCCCATGGAACTCTGGACAAGTGTACGAAAGTAGCAATTTTACAATAGGCGCGAGACCTACAAAAACGAGAAAGCGAAGTTCCCAATTATGAGTATTAAAAAAGTGAGTAAGGACTTATTGTTCCTGGCCGGATTAAATAAAGTGTATTTCTCCAACTACCCCTTCCTGGACTCTTTCTAAAAGTCACGCAGCGGCGCTGGAACTGGTTGGGGCATATACTACAGATACCTCCGGAGAGCCTGATTCCTGCTTATCTCTTCTTCCAATCGGTGGAATTCCAGCGACCTAGAAGACTACTAGGTACTATTCGTAGGATGTACTAAGCGGAATTAAACGTAACATAAAATCCCGGAAGTGTCACGTGGTGGCCACAAGGATGGTATGGTAGAGAGAAAAGGTACAAAAGTACCCAATACCTGGTATCGAATACTTGAAAAAAAAGAACCGATACCTACGAACATTCAAAAGTACCGGTTCCGCACATTACTAATTGTTAGTTAGAACATTCTTTAGCAAACAGAGTTGAAGCTATTTAACTTACTGATATAAATCTCATATCCAGAATTGTTATACTAAACGTCAAATTAGCTATTTCCTTCTTACGATCGTAATATATTATTTTACAAACACTTCTCGAAATACAGATCCTTATCTTCATTTGCTATCATTAATTACAAGCGTACGAAATTAAGCAAATAAATACAGGGTGGACCTAAAATAAATTCACAGACACTCGCCAATAATTTATGTTTAAAAATACGAAATATAAGAAATCCGCCGTGAGTCTATGGAATTCCGCAACATGATGATTAGTATACTATAATATTATAAAACCAGCTGTCACGTGAAAAGTCACATAGCGACGCTGGAAATGTCTGACACGTACTGCGGATACCATCGGAAAGCCTTAATGCTGTTCGTCTCTTCTTCCGAACATTGAAATACCATAGTCCTGGAAGACTGATTGGTACTAGTCACAGGATATACTCGGCGAAATTAAAGAATAATGGCATGATGTAAGAGCATTCAAAGCGACTGGTAGGTCATGAAAAATTTTGAAGACGCCACACAGATATGGCAAAAGAAGAAGAACCTTAAAGTTGCACGAAGACTAAAACTGGTGTTTTATTTACTCACTCTGATATTAATTTTCTAAGCTATTTAAGAAAAAAATAGTAAAATCGATTAAATGGAAGGCCTATGTCTGGTTTTATATTTGACAAGTCATCCTTCTTTTTTTTAAACTGAACTTTGACACTAATTCGTCATTTTCAGCTTTACATCCTTTTAATAAAACGTCTGTTAAGTTGTATACATTTTGACTATCGAATAACAGCAAATTTATTATCATAGGACGCAGTTTATTTAGTCTTCTGTAAAGTTTCGTAAATTTTGTCACATCTGAGGTTTTAACAGTTCAACTTACTTTCAAAATATTTAAAAAAATCAAAACTATTTAAAACTTCTTTATCATTCTGTACAGGCAACTAGACTGATTTTATTGCCCTTAAGGAGGAACATCTAGATATAATTTTATGGATTCAGTTCTAATACGAGTAGAATAATATTACGAATAAGAAGTAAGTAGAACTTACAACAGTTAAGCATCACGATTCTAGATTGGAGTAAAGAACTTTATCGAGTGTGTCGTGCTCGGCCGAGACAGTGGGCCACATGATGTATTTATTGGAACTATAAATTACTCCGTGGCTATAGATAGGTACTGCTGTAGATTAATTATTTTATTACGGAAGAGGTGAGCTCGCACAACTGCGGTCGCGATTGGTCAGTCGGGTTTTAATATTTGCAGTGGTCTTGAAGTTGGCTTTAATTTTAACATTTTTATGGTTGTATTATAATGTAATATGTTATGCAAACATGATATGCTAGATTAAGAGCAGGCGTAAGAACGGGGCGGTGGATAGTGGGAACTCATTTTTGACAAACAATTCTCGTGAAAAATAATCTGTTAAAACGTTTTCATATTGCGGAGATCCATATACTCTACTTTCAGAGTAGATATTTTTACACTATCTGGACCCATATTGTTGCCAATACTGCAGGAAGATGCAACTTGATTTTTTGGCTTATGTCACAATGTAAAGTATTGTTTAATTTTTTACAACCTCTTGCATCACTTTCACATTTTCGCATTAACATATTGTTTGTACACGTCTTATAAACATATGTACTAATGTAAAAATGTGCTAATCATATAAGAGATAGCAAAATATAAAATTATACTTTACAAAGTGACATAAACCAAAAAAATGAGATATGTGTTCCTGCAATATTGGCGACGATATGCTCCTCTGTGGTAGCGAACATGGTGAATAACACATGATAACCAAAAAGATCTAATTGGTAAACAAATTCTTATCGTACAAATTTCGTTCTAAAGTAATGGCATATTGCAAAAGATCAATGTAGCCATATGCTCCATATAGGAAGCAGACATGACAGAAGAAGAAAACGAGAATGTCGATCGGATTTTTTCTGTTCTTAACCAGTAAATGGTCCTCAATTGCAAAAACATTGTAAACCACTGTCAGTTGCTATTTATCAACCATAGTATTGTTGCATTTTTGTAAGTTTTATTGGTTTTTCAGATCGTGTGTTCACGATTATAAGGAAATCCAACGGTAGTATCATTTTAAAATTATTTACTCATTCTGAAATTCGATTGTTTTCTCTTTTTATGACGTACAAAAAGCGTAATGATAATCACAATTGGAGCAAGTCACACCGTAAAAATGCTGGTGATTTATTGCCCTATCCGGAAAGTTCCCACAGAAAATGGAAGTCGACAATAAGTTATTATGAAATAATATTTTACAAAACGTATAATTTATTCTGTCTGTTTCTTTTCAACGAGCTTTTAAAAAAAACGAGGAAGTAGTTATATAACTCAACGATTGATTTACGATAGTATTGATGAAAAATATAATATTACGGCATAAAAATAGTATACTAATTAATTAGATTATGATTATGATAAGACTTAAAAATTAATTTATATTACTCTGGTGAGTTCGCAAGAGGCTTGGTTAGTTTTAAAATATCTTCACACATTGATGAGTAAATTGCATTCTAAATGCCTTTGTGAATGAGCGCATATCGACTGTGAAAAAGAAAAAGGACGCCGCCCTCAGATTTTTACGAATACACAATACATATTTTATAAAAAGTATTTCAGCTGCAAATGCCGAATTAATATCTAAATTTAGCTCTTAAAATTGAGAAAAAGATGGGTTGTCAAATTTACAAATAGGAAAAATGATTTCCACTACATCGATTTAACTATTTTTTCTTAGACAACTTATTCAATTAACATGAGATTGGGAAAATAAAACACCTGGTTTAAAGTTCGCGCACTTTAAGGTAGTGTCTATTCAATATTTCGACTTTGGTCTACAATTATTAAATATACGTTTTTTGTGCCTCCTGTAAAAAAATTCAATGTGGGTAACGTCCTTTTTTCTTTACACAGTCGATTAGCTAGAATTCTATATAAAGTATAAATGAAAATAGCCAAAAAGCACTCTTCAAAAACGGTAAATATTTTATCAGCTTTTTAACAATGTCTGTTCGTAAAGTGGATCATATGAAGTGTAATGATGTGAAGATGACAACTCTAGAAATTTAGTTTATATCTAAAATATAAAGATTTATTCTTTTATAGATTATTTTCATATGAACTAGTTACTCAGCCAATTGTAAATTCAGATTGGCATTTCGCAATTTTTGAAAATCTTGCAATTGTGGGATTTGAACCAGTATTACTCTGCAAATTAAAACTGTTTACCAAAGACCACGCACTTAAGAGTACTGATTATAATAATCTGAACATGATTGTCAATCAATACACGAAATAAAAAAAAAATTGAAGATAAGTCTTCACATTGAGTCCCACCGATTACGACTATTAAAGCTAGCATACTATGAAATATTGATGCATTTATAATACTACTTATCTCTCCGGTTATCATTCATTCTATATATATAAATTATAAAAACCCCTAGGACTTAAATGTCATTAAAAAATAAAAACATTGACCAATTTCAACAGATATAATTATTTTGTATTTAATACATGACCGGAATGTGGGTGGATTAGATTACGTTAGTATGTGTGTAACGGCAGCGTCCATCACTCATTTGAATGATTTCATTACGTCTCAGAGGGGAAGAGAAGAAGTATTAAAACGGCTGTACACAGCCATCAATCAGTAAATAATATCTACCTAAACATGCATTTTTCTTTATTTTTGTATTTCTCGCACATAATTTATATTATTTAATTGTTAATGGATAACATTGCGGAGATCCATATTTTCTACTTTCAGAGTGGATATTTTTACACTGTGTAAATCTAGAAGATTTACTTTGGAAAAGAACAAGGTATAAAAAATGTTCAATGCATTATTATGTGAGTATATAATACATCTTGTATGGTTAATATTTTGAATTGTTTTATTATTATTACTGCATTATTATTAAAATCATTTACAGCGAATCAACCAGAATTGTTTACAGAGATTTTAATGCAATACTATTGAAAAAAATATGGTGAAATGTTTTTTACATCCACTTTCGTTGTTTGCATATTTCATTTTTTATACGGCAAATAATTCCGAAAGAACTTTCTTTGAGTTTGATTTCCGAACGAAGATAACAGAGCTATAAGGTAGCTGCTTATCTCAGAGAGGCGAGTGTCGGATATACTATTACTTGTCTACTGTCTATCTTATGACATTTGACGTCTAATGTCTAAAAGTTTTCTGTCTGACTTGCCCTGTGAACCCAGCTGCCTCCACGACATGGAACAGACACAGGCTGAGAAAAATTCCCGCAAAGAAATTTCTAAACATTAAACAAGCGGTATTATTATTCGTTATATATTTCGCAATCTCTGTTATTTATCTTTCGAGAATTTTTCAACTCCATGGCGCAGTGATTTAATACGTTCACTGTTAATTAAATTATATTATAATACATAATATAGACGTGCTGAAAACGAGTCATTGTTTTAATTCTGTACTAATTAATAGTGAACTAAAAAAAGAGAAAATAGCAGAACGAATGAAATTTTAATTTAAAAATAGTAAGTGTGTCGAAAATAGGGTTGTCATTTCTGTATGACTAAGATAGGCACGTTATCATCGATAGAAAAAATATTCGCTAAAACCAGCTCACGTAGTTAACTCTTTGCAATGGATAAATGCCTAGATACTTATTGTACTAAAGGCATTTTATATTAATTGAATAATTATTCTTATTCTGATTAATATTTTATATAATTGTTACTCTACAAGAAATATTGACGATGGTTATTTCAGTTATGTCACAATTCTTAAAAATATATTTATAGAAAGTACAACATAGTTTAAAAAACCATTTACACCAATAAAGCACACTGCTTTTCATGTCATGTCACACCTCAGTAGCCGATTGACTGGCACAGCGATTTTCAACTAGAAGCCGTAAAAACGTTCAAGGGAGGCATTGGCCAAAAATAATTTTTTGAACAGGCTTATCAAATTCTAGGGAAGTAAAGATAATATATTATATATACTACACATCCTAGTAGGTAAGAAAGTAGAGATTATGAAGGCAAAAACATCAACACGAAAGTACGAAAGAAGAAATCTTAAGATACGGTGAGACTAAAAATAAGCAGCGATGGCAAAGAGTTTTTTTAACTGAGAAGGGGGCCACAACACAAAAACGGTTGAGAACCGCTGGAATAGCGTATACCTTTCGATATCACATGTCAATGATTCTAATCTGCATAAATATATGTAAGTAAAAAAAAAATTAATATGATAGCTGAACGTCTAATGTGTGAGTGGAACATTGACTGACGAATCTATTTGAAAAAATATCACATATAAATAAGTCACAGTGTAGAGATTTATATGCTCCACATTTGAACGAAATACGGCATAAAACATACGTGGTATAAAAAATAGTGCTAATTATCAGTTTCTATTTCTATTTAAAATCTTCTCAAATCATTCGGTACGGTAGTTTTATCCGAACAGAATATCTAATTTTATTAAATTTACAATTAAATGATTATCACGAGTTAAAATAATAGAAATTCTACGAATTATTAGCTATTCAATAGCCTTTCGAGTTTCACCAGTAGTCTCCACCTTAAGGCTTTTCCAAGAAGTCCTTTATTCTGAAAATCGATATGTGGCTACTGCGTGATATATGTAACCGCAAAAGTGTATCGCTATTTATGAAGGGTGATTGTACAGCGGTTTATTTGCCGCTATGAATCTTTTTAAAAATACTGTTCTTATGGAAAATATTAGGCATGATTTTTGCATGCCTTATATTATACTATATATTTAATATATTAAATTTATTCAATTTAAAATGTGTTGTATAACACTAAGTATACCATGTTTCCTCCCAAAGTGGAGCATATGGATCAACACAGTGTAAAGAAATCCACTCCGAAAGTTGAGTATATGGATCTCCGCAAAGCGGAGACGTCTTGACAGTTGACAGTAAAACACTAGTGTGTTAGTTATAAATGAAAAATTATACAAGCAGTATTTAACACTTTGAATGCGGAAAAATGGTTTCGTGTCGATACAAATGTCATAGGTACTTGCTCAGTACGAAACTTTGTCAGAAATATAAAAAAAATCGGGGTTTGTTTTTTATGACTCACAAGCTCACCAATCACTATATACAATACTCACTGCTTGGCTATGATATGTGCAGTGATAAATGGTTATGTTTGGGTAGACACATGCGTGTGTGTTCGTCTGCATTCAAAAAGTTAATTTGAGCGCCTCAGCTCTTTCACGTCATATTAAAGAACATATTTTTATACGGTTATAGTTTGAATGTTATATACTAGATGATGAACACACCATAAAAATATTTGTTAAATTTGAAGTGGCAAATAAAGACGACCATAGAAATGAAACATAGATCTCTGCAGAATAAAGATGTATTTGACAGTTTTTGTAGAGAATTGGTTGTCAGCTTCTTCAAGTCATTAGGTGTCCAGTCATTCATGATTTTGCTAAATTTATGCATCAGCGAAATTCGAATTTGCAACTTTCTATTATAAAGCGCATACGCTAACTTTT
The DNA here is from genome assembly GCA_022683975.1 of Rhyacophila evoluta. NCBI lineage: Eukaryota > Metazoa > Arthropoda > Insecta > Trichoptera > Rhyacophilidae > Rhyacophila > Rhyacophila evoluta. The sequence goes on along the minus strand of JAGVSQ010003316.1, from coordinate 13,754 downwards.
CGGTCACCAGGAGGACAATTATATATATATATTTATGAAATTCAAATTTTCACTTGGTGCAAATTCGTAGAATTCTAGTGTTATGAAAAATGTTAGTTAAAACCCACTGTTCGAGAGACTGTTGAAACTAAAATACATATTATGATAAAATATAGATAATAGCAGAGATAATCTAAAATAAATTTAGTTCTCCATGTGAACGGCAATTAATTTTAATAACAGTAGATCATCTATCATGATTACATCTATACGTTTCTGTAATTGATAGCCAATATGCGAAATTACTTATTGCGGTCTATTTTAAATAAATCTCTTCGTTAAAAAAGAACTATGCTAATAATTTACTCACGAGTGAATGCAAAAATAAATTAGAATTTGTTTTTAAAAGGTCCGAAACGAAAGGAAATCCAATTATTTTGTTTGCGTAAATTTTTAAACAAGAATGCTTACTTGGGAAGCCGTGCTGCTCTGTTATTATGGAAATAAATGTAACTATATCTGTAAGTACAGGGTGTTTCAAACATTCCTTACGCAATATATAATATTAGTTTAAAAAATATTATTGAGACTGTTAAAAATCAAATATATTAGTCGTTCCTTGGTAGGACTCCATTTTATGGATAAGTATTATCCCGATGTTCAATGTTAATTAGAGGCATTTTTACTAGAATTTATCACTGAATAAATGTACATATTGTTTACAGAAAAAATATTGAATACAAAATAAATTCATTTGCGAAACACGTAGATTTATGATTTCGATATACTTACACCCCAAACTTGACATGAGATATTTTCAAAGCAATTGGCGTTCACTTGGTGGCAATTCAGGATAACACATACTCATACTTGTAGTACGTTAATTATAATTCGACCAATATATCAAATATCGTCTCAGTCAACGATTGGTAAGTACACGTGATTTGATGACTAGTATTGCGAATTAAAATCCTGCAAGTAGAAGATTTTTGAAACTCAAAGTATTCAGGGCTAGATAGATCAGTTAACGATAGACAATTGTCAAAATCGGTTGGTTAAGATACGTCGCCTATCAAAAGACAAATTTATAGATTATATTGTAGTTACTATTAGTATTTTATAAATAAAGTATTGTTGAATTTACTACACATATTTATTTTTTAAAGAATATATTTAAAAAATAAACTGCTTTCAGTAAAGTAATTTAAAATATAGTATTTTTAGGTGTCATCTAATGTATTGTATCTATTCGATGAGCGATATTAAATAATTATATTATGCATACATATATTTATAGCATTAATAATATTCGTGATAGTATCTTTAACATGTTAATATTTTGACACCATATGGTTAAAAATTCGAAATGTTTGAATTATTTTATATTGTAATTCTATTTTTCCTTTTATGAAAACATTTTTGTTTCATTATTATCAGAAAATAATAAAATGAAGAAACACCTTTCTACTCAGCATGTAGTTAGATAAAATAGAGTAATATAAATCGAAACTTTAAGCTAATTTAATTTTATAGCCTTAAACTTTGACCACTGCGAACTTTTCATTTTAAACATTGCTTACTGACGACTGTTTTGCAAGAAAGAAACAAACAAAATAGTTTTGAATTTAATACTACGTAATTTAGATAAATAACATGAACCAAAAAATATGCAAGCATTGTATAAATAACTCTGCAAGAGTAATAAATATTAAAACCTCACAAATTTATGTTTATATTTTTCTTGTTCATTATAATAAATTAGGTTTAAAAATAGAAAAACAATTTATGCATTGCATAGCATTATAATGTATTAAAAAATACATCGCCCATCGAATACAATAGTATCAAAACTAAAGTACATATCACTTTTTTTTTTTAATTATTCAGAACAAAATTAATATATTTCAATTAAACATTTTACAACAAATAATTAATTGAATTTTATAATTCATTTTTTCAACAATACTAATTGTTTAGTTACTGTATACTATTGCATTCAATGATCAATATATTATATTAACATAATTTTCAAAACACGTATATATATAATATATTGAATATTGAAAGGTTAAAAATAAAAACATAAAATTATAATTTTTCGTATAAATTGGTTTCTTTGATAGCTAATTCGTTTAGTAAAACCATTACCAATACACTATTACTACACTTTAATTAAAAAATCTCTATCCGGTTGATTACACTTTGACGCCTCCCAGATTTATTATAAATTGTTTTATTTTTACTTTATTTAATTTTTATATTATCAATTTGTTTTTGTTATGTTAATAAGAAAAAGAAATCCGTTATATGGAATGCAGAGCATATGAGTCTTAACAATATGAAAAGTTTACAGAATGTTTTACGTCAACTGTTTTCCAGTTAATCGTCTGATGTCTAATCCATTGATTTTACATTTGTATCAAAATTGTTTTCGCCATTCATGGTATAAAATTTTATGCAAATAGCTTAACTCAAATCAGACACTATCAGTGGCAAGTGATTTATGACAGCCCGCTCTTACAAACCTTATCATTTAGTGTACACTATACAAGTTTTTCAACACGTATTTATTCAACACGATAAAAACGTAATTATTATTATTTCATATAGTATAAACTTTTTATGAATGTGACTAATAATCTACTCTGATGATATGACATAATATAATTAGAAGCATCCGACTGTCGAATCCCGTTTTTAGAACCTCGCTTTCTTGCATCCCATCCATCTCTAGGCAACACCATTAAGGTTTTCTCATTGAGTGCATTTATTTATGCATTTTCTCGATATCTCCTTACACTACCTGGTGTCCTGGTATCGCCATTGAAAAAGATACGAATTTATTACACTTAGCCTTTTATTTATTACAATGAAGGTAGTTTAACCTACAGTATGTGTCTTGATAATTGATAGAATATATCGTTATATTTTAATGATTTTGTTATTAAAATAAAACCTAAAAAAATAATGCTATTGATATATGCGTAATGAAAATATTTTGCAATTTAAAAATTTCTTTCGCTATACTTTCCTGACCTTAAGGATGCTACCTAACTGTCTCCCCGTTAGCCTATAGGTCAGCGTGCGCACCTAAGAATCCGTGTGATGCGGGTTTTATCCCTCATCTGTCGAATTTTCAAGAAACCAAAAATGCAGGGCTCGGTGCTCATTCAGTTGAGCAATTGTCTTTTCACACTGTGTAGTTCCATATGCTTCACTTTGAGAGCGAACACGGTATAAAAAACTGTATGCATTAAGTAAGTATTTGGTTACAGAATGTTAGTCACAGAAAAAACAACCAAGATCCAAAAAACTATTGCGTTGGAAATATTGTAATACACAAAGAAAACTTGTTTTAAAATATTGATATTATTTAAATGAATAGATGTTACAACAAATTAGTCTAAATTTATGGTAAATTTTAGTTATAATACTTTCAAAAGTTCAGTTTAACTGAAGTTTAAAGTTATATAACTCCAACGTTTTTCACCATACAGCCTGAAAATCAAATAATATTTCAACGCGCGAGTATACACAAAACCCAGCCTAACCTTTTTTTGCTTTAAAAATACGAAAGTCAGTTAGGTAGAATCATACGGAAGTATGGGAAACTTCTGTGCCCCGCGTAATTGGACGAAGATTTCCCGTCGACCTCTTGTAATATATTGTGGTTACTCAGTTAACAGACTGAGTTATTTTAATGATAGTTGAGAAATGACTGACGACGTACACATGGTGGCATTTCCATAAAAATAAAATAATTTATACGTTTCCGTAGAAACAGATTTTTATATTAAGAAAGGACACGTTAATATATTATGGTAACTACATTTTTTTACCATTTATAATCCACAAATGGAGCATGTGGATTTTTAAAATGTGAATAGAATTATTAACCTTGACACATTTTGTAAGTGCTTAGATCAACAAGCAATTTTTCAACCAGCGTTACATTTTTCTAACCACGTCTGCTCCAAAAATAAAACAAATAGATCTGAACATTAATACGATGATCACTACATAAAATGTAATATATAGCTCTCCGTATTATCAATGTTTATTTTTTAACCAATTTCTTAACCTATTGAGCGTTTAGTCATACATGATCAGATTTTTTAAATTTTGCAGCTGTGGGGCTTAAGCCTACAATCCTTCATTGTTTACCGAGAAGATGGAGATTTAGATTCATATATAATAAAATTAGCATTAGTACATCAATGAAAGTATTAATTCCAGAAAATGTTCGTCAAATTAAATAGATAACTTCTCATCATTAGAGCTCAGATATACGAGTAGGTCTGATAAAAAAACAGGTGTACGGACGGAGCAAGTGAAAAGTGGGCACATTTTAACAGTAGTAAACACATTTTTATCGCTCTTGACAAAGCAATACCTCGTATACCACTTCACACAAGTTTTACAGAAAATGAAAAAACTCTCTTTAATAACTAATTTTATTTAGTTTTATTTTACTATTAAATTAACTAATATTTTTCAATTTTGACATTTAAAAAAATACGAAATTTGATTAAATAATATTGACTATTATAGAGTTAGTTTCATCTGTTATTTTTTTCTGTGGTATAATATAGTATTGCTTTAAAATAATAAATATGTATACTATAATTATTTACACACATAATAGCTCAAAAGACGTGATAGAATTGCATCACTGAAAACTGCAATGAAATAATAAAAACCTAAATTCACAAAGAGAGTCATAAAAATAGGCAAGTATAAAATGTTGCAACCAAAAAAAAAAATCTTTTTGGAGATATTTACATGGCTCATTTCTTGTAAAATAGACAACAATGCAAGTACAAACTGTTAAATATATCTGTTGTTTTAAATGTTGTTGTATATCCACCATTTTCGACCTATTCGCCAGTTTACAAGGCCAGACTCGACAACTGACCCGAAAACCACACTTTTCTATTAAACTTAACAAATTACCAATTTATTTACGTACCAATATATTACGTACGAACATGTGATAAATTCAACTTATATACGTTAACAGCAGCTGTGCTTTTCATACCTACGCAGTATTTTTAATTGTGAATTTTTTACGTTATTTATTTATTTTTATTACAATAAATATAACATTTGCACGATTTCGATAAATTGATATTTATTTTATTATTTTTCCAATACTAGTAACGATATTTCTTATATTTTGATATAATAATATTTAAACATATTTCGTTAAAGGTGGCAATAAATTTGAATAAATTAAATAAGTATCATTTTTAAAAATCGTTTAGTTATTTTAATTATAAAATGTTTGTATTACTTATGTGCTTTTCATATAAATTAGTTTTGTATTTTAACATTTATATAATTTTACGTATTTCGTCAAAAATATTTGATATGTAGATATTTTCTCTAATTGATTTGTATTCGCCTAGTAATGTATTAAATTAACGACTGAGTTTCCGTCTGTTGGAAGTAATGGGTTCATATACCGATTGTCTGACAACTAGTTTAAGTGAAAAGTATTTTATAATGACTTCGAACTGTAAATATCCATATTCTACGCCTTAAAAACGGACGTGTTTAGACAACTATAATATCAAAACTAAATTAAAACAAGTTTTTGTATGTCTTATATACATTATATAAACGACAGGGAAGGTCTGCGAGAGCTGCACAAGTGATAATTCTAATACTGAAAAAACACCTCGTTAAGACCTTCGTTGTGTCACGGTATACGTTGAAATAGTTTTTTTAGAGTTGGCAGATAGTTTAAAAGAGAAAAGCTGTGAATTTTATAGATCGATATACAATTAAATGCTCATATATGTGCTTTTGATATATTTGATTAGGATTTAAGCTGACAATGCCTGCCTAATTAGTGTCTAAACTTAGCTTCAAAGTTTGAAAAAAGGATAACTTGTGAAATTAGCGACCGGGAAAAGAGGCTTCCACTTATCAATTGTATTATTTTTAAAAAATAACTTAACATTAATATCATATAGCGTAAATAAAACACTAATTTTAGTCTTCGTGCACTTCAAGATTGTGGCTACGTAACGTTTTGATTTTGGCGCAAAATCATTATATACACATTTTTTGTACCTCTTATAAAGTTTGTACAATGTGGCTTACGTCATTTTTCCTTTCCACAGTCGATATAAACAATAAGTAGGTAGGTATAAAATACTCGAATTAACATTTAATTAAGCACGAAGATATTTTTGACGTGCGTTGTATCACAGTATACATTAAAATAGCTGCTATGGTGTTTGTGAAAAAAATGTATTTTTGATGCAAACGATCGCAGAATTCGCTATATAATTGTGTAAATACCAGAGCATCAGAAATAGTAAGGAGTCAAATCAGGAAACAGAGTATCCGATTGGACATTGAATGAAAATCCCGTCGCAGGACAGCCGCCTGGTGGACACGGAGAGGCTCCGGCCGCTTAACTAACGACCGCGACGGACGGTCGCATAATTCAGTCGTGTCTCGCCCAAAATGGTACCAAAGCGTACGTGACAAGACGTGCGACAGTTTAAAAGGTAATGCCAATGTATCAGGCGATCAGGAAGCAATCGGAGATAATTCAAAGAGGTATTTTGTTAATTGAATTTATTGATGCATCTTCGATTATCTAATCGTTCTGCTCCATAATTACAAATAAGGTATTGTAAAGATGGTACTATTTGAATGTAAGATATAAATTACAATGAGAAACAGTAACAATAATTTGTACATACTTAGCCACATAAAATATATTTTTAATGAGTTGTTGAGAAGAATTTTTGCATGCAGAGATAAGGCGAATTCGAAATATGAATTCGCTACCACTTAGCATTTCTGCAGTCCTGGTAGTAATAATATTATATTTTTACACTATGATTGTATTTTTACCATGTTTGCTTCGAAAGTGGAGCATATGGATCTACATAGTGAGAATATGTCCACTCCAATAGTGGCGTATATGGGTCTCCGTAAAGTGAAGAAATGTTTTGATAATTATTTTTCATGAGGATTGGTAGTCAAACAATTGCTCAAGCTAACGAGTCATGCATTTTTAGATTTTCAAAAATACAGCAGATGTGGGAAAAGAGTCCGTTTTTTCCGGACTCGAGGAGCGCACTTTAACCTCTCGACTTAATTATACTTTATATATATATATAGTTTTAAGAATATATATACATATTTAATACGTATATTTTCTATATACACACAGTGTGAAGATATACACTCCGAAAGTGAAGTATATATATATGGATCTCCATAACATGAATACGTCTAAACAGATATTTTCTTACGAGAATTGTTTGTCAAACAATTGCTAAGCCCAATGAGTATCCAGTCTTACATTTTTTTTGGGTTTTTAAAAACCCGATAGATGTGGGAATCGAACTCAAATTAATATAAATACTATACATGAGTAATATACATACTTTGTTTTACTCATTTTGATTATTATACTAAATAAGTATGTGATTAGAAATTCTCCTGATAAGGAAGTTTTCTGTAACATATTTATCTTCTCATGGAACGTAAGAATCCAATTACAAATTAATTAAGCAGAATACTCGATCGCTTCCTTTTTCGTGATGGCGTGGTACGTTACACGCCATGTCGTTAATCCTGGTAGCCGTGTATCGCTGGAAAAAATCAGCTGTTAACGCGAAATCGCTATAAATTGAAGCGGTTACCAGGGCGACATGTTAGCGAAGAGATGGGTGTCGGAGTAGCGTCTCCGGTCGGATGGGAGCGGCGGCCGCCCCGTCAGCCGATTGAGGAATGTCGGCCCGCCATCGTCTCAATACGTCTGCCAGCCTGGTAGCTTCGGACGTAACTTCTGGAGAAGTTGTTGAAAATCTTTTAACTATATAAATAATAAATATTTTAATGATAAATCTACAGAGTTCTTAACAATATTTTGACGTTTGAAAATTTATTGAATTACATAAATGCATTATGCAAAAATATTCGTTTAAGTACAATGCTTAATTATTTACCAATCAATCTTGATACATATTTATATTAATTTTACCTTTCATCATTGATAACTAAACTAGACTATAAAAACAAAGTAATTTTAATTTAATGTTTTATACTAAAAAAATCTTTTAATTATTTGGACAGAACATCAAGTTTTCTTAACAAATATCTACATATTTTTTCCACAAAAATCAGTTTTCATCCGATTTCCCATCTATGGTGTGCTTCTATATTGTTATGGAACTGCATTAACACACAAATTTTCCAATGAAAATAGGCAATTTAAAATTGTTCTTATTATTTTTGTCAATTAACAATTACGCGTGCTGGTGGTCGTTTGTTCAAATCCCGCATTAATACAAAGCTTTTTTCCTTAATTCAAGAAAAGGACTTCAATGGCCTAACCAATTACCTAACAACTAAGCATTGTAAATAATACTATGTCAAGGGGAGGTTTTATTAATCTTTCAGATTGTAAAAATATATACCCACACAAATTATATTGTCCTATACATACAATATATTATTTAAATTTCATTTAATATTAATAAATTTATAAATGTTTTTATAGCCAGGTAGCGTATTTTTAATTAAAATATCTGTAAGATGCTATTCTATATATGTGTGTAGCAGTTCATAATGTTTCATTAAAAAAATATTAATGAATTTAGAATTCTTTGCTGTGTATATTGCTGATATTTATTTCAATCTTTGGGTGTTTAAAGAAAATATATAATGAACGTTCTGGGTGGGTTTGAATGTAAATTTTGCCATCACTGACATGTAATGAGCCAATCCGGGTGTATACTATCTGGATAGGGTGATATCTTGTACGTTAGTAATGTCAGGTAAATCTTCGCATGTGAATAAATGCTGCAAATAGATTTAATGATGTTTACATGCCGTTCGATTAAATTCAACCACGTCTTGACTTTTATCCATCGCAGAAATATTTTCACATGATACAATTATTCACGCAATGCAGATAAGAATTTAAATTGCAGAGACATTATAAGTTACAAGTATTATCCGACTTAAATTCTTAGGTCAATTATTTCAATCAACCCATCAGCATGATACTCATTAGTAAAGATATATCGTCTTTCCGGTGGGTGAAAGGTTATCGTGCGTGCTTCAGAGCTGGAGATTGCAAGCTCGATTCCCACAGCTGCAGAGCTCTCAAATTAGAACTCATTAGGTTAGGTTAGGTTGGTTATTCTTGTGTATCTTTGTTTATAAATGTGTAGTTGAAATACAATTTTAAATAAGAATTCCTTATCAACCA
>JAGVSQ010003315.1:0-16248 GCA_022683975.1 Rhyacophila evoluta | reverse complement strand
CCTTCACTTTGGAGCGAACATCTTCACACTGTATGGATCGATATGCTCTACTTACGGAGCAGAGTGAAATAAAATAACTGAAATAACTAAAAATTAATGCTGAATATTCAAAGTTTTAGTGGTAGAGTTGCTGTGAAAATGCCTCATGTATGTCAATATGAGCACCGTGGTGATGCCAGTAAAATCATTATTATCTTTTAAAGTTCTAATAATGGCTAATATCAGATATAAAAAAAACCATTCATCGAAGATGAGTCAAATATAGTACATTGGAGGTAGAAGAAAAAATATAAGAAAATTATTTTTTTCAGGAATTTCTGATATCGATACAAACCGTTGAAGAATGCTTATTTGCGTTACAAAAAAAAAAACACAATGCTTCTAAAAGATATCTAACGGAAAATACTAACGAGCTTTGATTGACGTTAAGCTTTGACTTCCATCTATCAAATCAGATTATCAAATAATGAGAGAGTTTCGAATGAATTCCGCCAGAGCAGGATGTAGTTTTTCAGTCGCCCGTCTCAAGATAACTGTGCACTGAGAAGCGAGCGCTCGGCAGTTGTGGGCGCTGAAGCGAGGGTCGCGGGTTTATTCATCAACTTTTTGCATTCGTTTTTGAGCCAATAGCATAAATTAAGTTTCCCTTAAGTTAAAGACGTTGCACGCAATTAAAATAACCAGATTGCGCAACACAACAATGCTCCCCGCTTGATTGTTGTAAACTCGCTTTAAACGTTGCAAAAACAATCTTTTTCGCAGATATGGTAGCTAGTGCCTACTTCAAATAAAGTAACTCGGCAATTACAATTAAAATGAAGTTTTATTATTGTTATTATTTTTATAAAAAGTTTATGAATCACGCTATGAGTGTATTTTGTTTATATTATGAAAAAGGTGATTTAAGTGTTATTAAAATAACACCAACTCATAATTACACCAGGAGTTATTTGATTTTTTTTAAAACATTGCATATTTTCTTGCTTTAGTCACTATCGGTCTTGATAAAAGTATTTTTTTATATTTCATTTCCGCTCCAAAAGTGAACCATATGCATTAACACAGTGTTAAGATGTCAACTCCGAAAATCGAGTAAATGGATCTCCGCAATGCGAACTTGACAGATTATTCTTCACGAGGTTTGGCTGTCTGGTAATTGTTCATGGGGATCCGACATCTGCATTCTTAAAAAAAATCGGCAGATGTGGTAATCTAACCTAAAATCTCCGGCTTTGAGGCCGTATAAAAATGAATGGTATATATTTTTATATACTATGAAGTAACGAAAGAATTTACGATTAGATAAGTTTGTTTAGTTATTTGTATTTACTTAACAGAATATCAATTATATTAGTAGTAAAAATCCAATTTCAATAAGCTTCTATCATAGTCATCAAATTAGTGTAAAAGTGTGATGTGATAGCATGTCGATATGTTTTGATGATTAATGTTGGTCAACTGTCTTATGTTTTAGGTTAAAATTTGGCAGATTTGAATATCTACAGCTTTAATTATAAAAGCAAATGTTACTACTTCAATGACATTGATAGAATTTTATCTGGATGGAATTTTTAAAAATATTGTCATTATTATGTATGTGTACATTTTTTTTGTCAGCATGAAACCTATCGTATTTTACATTAATTAATATGGAACAAATCATTTCGCTTAACGAGTGTTTTGCATTACGAGTAAGATTCTTAAAAACAATTATGGTCGTTAAGCGAGGTCCCACTGTAGATAAAATTTACACGGATAATCTGCAATATAAGTTGATTGAGTTTTAATCAAATAAAACCGAAGTATGTATAAATGTATTTTATACTGAACGGTACATACTTATGTTTATGTATTATACATGGGTGTATGAATTATTATGATAACGGAATATGAATGATATAGTTGTGTTGTTATTGTGAAGATTAAATGCATCATTAGATTTATACTGTGATTATGAATTATTGGAATGTTTACTGAAAATATACAAGACATATTTGACATCACCCAATTACATTAAAGAGTCTAACGGCTTCAATAATTACTGTTGCGCTTTTCGAAGGTACTGGTTCTTGCATCGCATGACTGCAGCGGCAGCTGTCGTCATCGGTGTTTAGCCAAATCTCCGGGCTGTACGTCCTCGCTGTGTAATTATTACCGATGGCCTGGATCCTCGACAGGGTGGGAAGACGCGTCACGAAACGCCTTCGCGGTTCCTCAATCAGACCACGTTGCATGCATGCTGTTGTTAGTGGTAAGTAAACATTTTGTTTGCTGTTTCCCCGAAAGTGAAGATTTCTTCACCAAAACGTTTAGTTGGATCGCAGAACGCGTCTGGTCTGTTTGTCGATATTTTTAATTTTGCAATTGCATTCATTGCACTAGTTTCCTGATATTTTTTTCTCCTGACACTATTACGTTTCGTATGGTTTACCAGTGACCAAAAGTTAAGATATAAAAGTTTGAATAATGTTATTGCAATATACTTAAAACGATCGTATAAAAACTTCGTATTAAACAGAATCGGTCTTAATGTACATACAAATTACAAACACATAATAAAAACTCGTCAATGTCAACATACTTAGTTGATTATATTCCTAAGTTGTCACAAAACAATTCAGTGATGGATAGAAAGCACGTTTTATACTGAGTATCTTTAATATTATATGCCATTAAAAATAATCGATAGCATTAAATGCATTGCTTAAAAGTGTTGATATAAAAGTACTAGTTATTCTAGTTTATTTAAATTATAAAATCAAACGCATATTAAAGCACAGTGAAAGTGTATTATAAAATAAAAATTATCAAAAGTATACAGATAGATCCGATAGATTATCTATGAAACAACGTTTATATGTGATTTTGTGATATTACAAAAATGTTACTATCATAAAAAATGCTGTGTGTTAAAATGTGCAGTGGATGTAAATTAATCTATTTGTTTTGATACCATACCATAAACACACCTCCCGGATCACCATATCACAATCATACAGTGTGGTGACTTTATTTACCACCATTATCAAAACAGATTTTTATACAGTGGACGTAAACATAAACATGAATTGAATTCAAAAATTCAATGAAGTCGAAAACTTCTAATTAGACTTTTTTCATGTAACTAACATAAACATTATTGATGAAAAGCAAATAAAAACTTTGGAGACTGTGGATATCTATATTTTGATGTAAACTTAGGACCGAGTTGTAGTTTTATAATGTAATACTATGACATTTGAAATTTCCTAGATAATAAACCAAGAATTTATGCTGATATACTATTTAAAATAAAACTACCTTTATTATTATGGTAGTTTTTTTTCCTCTTAAGCCATTTATAATACATACGATATATGAAATTGATAATCCATCGTAATCCAATCTACAAGTCGTGAGTTCAAGATCTTTAATTCTATTGCTGATTGTTCATAAGAATTTATTTGGTATTACAGGTACATACTGTGTTGATTAGTGTATTTTTATATACGTTATTTAAGCCACACCATTATAGTAATAAATGAATCAATTCATCATCAGTCTTGACAAGAAAAAATATTCAGATACATATAAATTTTAGAAGATATTTTGAAACGAAACTAATATTAATCAGCAATATACATAACCATTATCTTTCCTCGATATACGACATAGAGCTTTAGATTTTACGTATAGTTGTCTTGTGGTTTAAGTTTTGCATTCAAAATCACACCGAAAGCATTGATTATTTTTTGCGGAAACGGAATTGAAATATGTCATAGTTTCCTCTTAATTTTCATCAAACGATCCGGTACTTTCCATATATTGAATCCATGCTGTTGAAATCGTTTGCTAGATTTTAAAATTGGTATATTCACCAATATCCCGACTACCATAATATATTCCTCTTCGCAGATTTTTTTGTGTTCTTAAGTAAACTTTGTTATACGGAAATAAGTATTATTAGACACCCAGAGACAGTTGAAGTAAGATAAGAATCATTTATTAAATATAATAATTTCCAGTACGTTACACTGATTATTTCAGTATTGTAGATTGCCGAAATGTAATTCGTGCAATGTGTGTTGTTGATAATTATTGTCGTGGATATCGCAGGTATCTGCAATATCGACAGAACAAACCAGTTAGACAAGCGACTTCCAGACTGGCTTCGCAGGGACTTATTTAATACGTGCAATAATAATTGCGAAGCTTATTATAATAATTGCTGTTGTGACACCGAACAATACGTTTGGCGGGCGGAAGTCGCAACTTTTGGCGAGGGGACGGTAGATTGTTTAACTACCAGACAACTAGGTGGCGTAACACGGCTATATACTACCCATTATATTTATAGTATATTATTATATATTATTACAGATATAAAAAATACATTCTCATTGATGTGATTTTATTTTATTAAATAACAAATAAAATTAATAACGCGCGTTGATTAACATAAAGTGAGTTTGACAAAAAAAAACAATTCGAACAATATAAATAACATCTGCTATTCAAACTCGATCTTACTCTAGTAAATATAATTAATATGGAATATATTTACTATAAATATTTTAAATAGATCTAATTAAATAGATTTAATACAGAGAAAAAAGCTTTGGTCGTATGCAATTTAAAATATGGGTTGTATATTACAAAGAGTTTCTTTCTACGCACCATAACGAAATAATGCCTCATTCGTGAAATGAAATTCGTGACATTTTTAAATTGAATAAATAATAGCATTTTATAAATACATTTATCTGCCAAAATTTATGCAGCGTAATTTAGGCTGTCTGTTGCGAATATATATCAAAACAGACAAAACTGAGATTGGTATGATATATTGTATTATGTTTAAAATTGTGTTACATAACGTATGCAATTATTGGTAAAAAATAATGTTTTTTTATAATGTGGTCCGCTAAAAAAATATGTAATATGTTGAAGATTCGACCCACGGAAGAAAAAAAGAGATACTTATCCAACATTGTTTTATTCGCATATAACATGTATTTACCTACAAGTAACAAAATTATATTTTAACAAACAATGAAATAGATTTCCCACAGGCGGAGCTAAAAGTATCGGGGTAAATACCGTTAACAAATTTATTTTATTACTATGAGAAAAAATATTTATTATTAATGATAAGGCGGCTTCATTTTCGGTAAGAGAGAATTCAATAGTCATAATGATTGTATTATAAAACAAATTATCATTACAGCATTTAATTGGTGGTAAGATTAATGAATTTTGTATTGTTAAATCCGTGTATTGTCTTAAAACTCACACGAATGTATTTTAAATCGGGAAATTGAAATTATCTACTTTTCTACTCATTAGAAGACAGAAAATTAATTTCATGCTACAATTTATTAGTGAAGTGTACAGAGGGAACTGAAAATAATTTGTACATCACTTTGAGTTTATATATTATACAATAGATTAGGTACGTATCTATCTATGTCTATGGTTTTTCTTATCCGTGGTTTTAAAAGTCAGTTAAAGGGATTCTGCTCACTGCATTAGTATTTAAAAAATACTAATATCTGTGGTTTCAGGTATCTTTGGAAAATGATGGAACTTGTCGTTAAATAGGCATACTGTACGTTTATATTTAACGGATATTTAAACAATACTAGTCAACTTCTAAGAAGGTAAGAGTTCTTTGACGGTTGCGCCTCTGTTGTGTGATTATAAAATTATGATCGACTTTTGGCTGCAGAAAGATATATAATATGATATTATTTGTCATCGTGATTTAATGCAGTTATTATTAGGTTATTTTGATTAAAAACTGAAACATACCTAATGTATAAGTGTCAATTTATGAATTTTAACGTGTCTTTTTTTACCATAGGTACATTTTGTAAACGGAGAAATAATAAAGATCATTTCTAAATTACTACCAAAGATTTGAATTTTATATCATACTTATAAGCTAAGCTTTAGAAAATAATTTATTATTTATGGATACCATATTTTTTACTATATTGATAATGAGGGGATTTTTATTTTAAAATGTTTATGTAGTTTAAATTAAGTATTGTTGTAAATACTAAAAAAATATTATTTAAATACAAAAATAAAAATAATTAAAATAATATTGAAATATTTAATTAATATTCGAAATTAAATTATGAGTGAAATATTTTCTTGTGTCTATCTTTCAGTTTTTCATACTTAAGCCATGAATTAAAAAAAGGTCGATATTTATAAAAAAAATAATTCCGTAGTGTTGTATGTTTCGTCTTAGGGAATATGATAAAATAAATCAAGGGGGTAAACTGCTATATCGAGTGAAGTATAATATAATATGTTACGCGTAAATGTGCATTGATCGGCAACTCACCCTTATGTTTACTACAAATTACACCCTACATAGCTACAAGGGAGGGTCCATAATAGGTCGATATAAATTACAATAGTGGAGGGATATAATACATTTACCTAATATATATAGGATATACTGACCATCTTCAGAGGTATTCAATTATATCAAAGTTTTATTGATTTAGAATTACTGCGTTTATTTAATAATTGATTTTAAAATTTTAGTAATAATGTTGTAATAGATACAAGATTAAAACGTTGCTTAAGATTTGGCCAGATTTTAATAAGGATAATTTAAATATATTGTATTTCTATAGACTAAAATTATCAGTGTTCAATTTGAATTAATTATGTTGATTCCTTATGGAGGTAACTTAAGTAAGTAAGTAATAAGTAAAAGACATTTATTGTTTCTAATCAAAGATTGTACATCTTTTTGTACTTTGTATTTTGATATGTACGTTGACCTAAGCTGTCTTTTTATTTTCCATATTGACAATTTTCCGAGAGGTAAATAAAACTTAAATAATGAAATACACCATACCATACCTAAAGATTGGCAAAAACATTTTATTATGAATGCAATATGGATTGAAATGGCAGTAATTTATATAAAAATAGTCGTTTTGGGTATTTAAACATAATATGAGTATTAATACAATTTGATATTTGTATCGTTTTCAAAAATTGAAGATTTATTTATGTCTTACTAATTATTTGTGTTTTCTACATTAAAATTACATAATTTATCATTTAGTAATTAACTGTGCAAACTGAAAGAGGATACATATGTTCTATATCTCTGCTGAAAAGCGTCGACGCCGTGCTTGTGACCGACGCCTTCTCATTGAAATGACAGCTGGGCGCCCTTGTTCAGCGCGTGGCGTCGCGACGCATTTAGAGGGCGGCCCAACGTTAATATTTAACTCTAAACATACACACGCTTGTTGTAATTCCGACCAACTCGACGCTGAAATCATTCGACAAAACTATTCCGAGGTGCAGAAGGGGCGTAATCTGAATAATGACAATCCATACATTTTGATATGCTACCATATACTTTTATATATGGAGTGGTGTTGAACAGAGCTACAAGAAAGTTACTGTTATATTTATGATTCAAATTATTGTCAAAAAATATTAATAAACTAATATTATCGATGTATTACACGATTGACATTGATTTTGAAAACAAAACTATTTACGAATATTAAATAAATTTAGTTGTTGATGTCAATCAAAGGTTTATACAAAAATTGAGACCCGCACAATTATAGAATTGGCAGAATAAGCCTTCTTACAATATAGGCGATGAAAAACTTGAGGAGTAGGATAACGAATGTGTTGCCTTTTAAATTTATTAGATAAAATTTAAATACATAAAAATTAATATATGTTCATGTTATCAATTAATTTAACAGCCATTAATTAAAAAATATGTAGTAGTAAATGATAAATTACATAGAGACAATTCTATTAGCATGAGCTGAAAATGATGTATACAGCTTATGTAAGAAGTAAATTTAAGAATTAATTATTGAATAAATGTGCTTAATCTCATTTAGAAAAGTATACTATATTTTTATGGTTAGTTTTAGTTGGTTAGTGACCGATGTTTATAAGATCAATCCATAGCTGTACAGAAATAAATTAAGATGTAGAAATAAATACCTTACGGGCTCATCAGTGGCTGATAAAAAATGTCTGAAAAATAATTTACCGAGTCTTCATATTCTTATAGATTTATATAAGATGTTATTATATACACTTAGAATAGACATGTTTTAATTTATATATCATATCTTTAAATAAACGAATATAAAAAATAAAACACATATATATATATACCATCTTCGCTCCCAACATGGAGCATATGGGTCTACACAGTGTAAACATATTCACACCGAAAGATGAGTATCTGGATCTCCGCAATGTAAAGACGTCTTGGCAAATTATTTTTCACCAGAATTGTTTGTCAGACAATTTGCTCAAATCAATGAGCATCCAGTCGTGAATTTTTTGGATTTTCGAAATGCAATAGATGGGGAATCGAACCCGAATTCCCGGATTCGCTAGGCACGCACGCTACCACTTACACTACCGGGGTGATAGATATTTATGACCATTAAATAATTTTGAAAAAATCATTTATCCATAATGCTATAAATACAAGATCAGCAGATAATATTCAATGAAACATTAATATTTTTGTTGCGATATTATTTCATAGAAATGTAACTATTTATCTCATATAAGTTTAGTTTACCTAGAACAATCATTTATGGTCACCTTAAAAATATTATCGCTAAATCAAAAATGACTTCTTATATTTATTATTTGTTTACCATTAAAAATTATTAAAATCAAGCCGCAGTTTAAATAAAGAAAATATTTAAAAAAAAAGTTTCGTATATTTAACACGCCAATCATTCGAAGGGAGAATCATGTAACGTAACGAAATTATCGATAATCACTCGAAAGAACTTCTTTAGAAGTTGTTCACAATAATGACCGACTTCTACCGTCTCTCTTCCATTTTACATGATACCCATATTAACATCATTAATTTTTATTTACGTGGAATCATCTCACGAAAAGTAGATGAGGCGGCAGACCAGAAAAGCACAGGAACGATTTTTATATTATTATTATTTTTATGCTTCTATTCAAATTATCAACACATTCTTAACCGCAAAAGTGATTTATTTAAATAAACAAAATTAACTTATGATATCACTAATATATACATATTTTTTTCATTTAGCTTTTGATTGAAATACTATGGTTTATACTAAGTACTAAACATATTTTTTATAGATCTATAGATTCTGTCAATGACTATAATATTGCCCTATTACTGACAAAAGTCGTTAAAGTTAAAAAGTGGGCTTTGAGATAATCGAGTCTTAATGTTTGAGTATCTCTGTTAAATACATTTTACGACAATTTCTAATACATAATACATTATACCTTAATCTCAAAACGATATAATAATATTGATGTTTGGTTGTTTACATGCATACAATGTATTTAGTATGATATAAAGTATGCGGTTAATATATATTAGTCGAAAAGCTTATTAAAATATCGTTTCTTATTCATCATAGTTCTTAAAACATTACGCTTATATGTGCGAGAGTATAGTTTAGAATATTACCAATATTTTTCAATTCAAATAAATAATTTAGATGCATTGTAATACATTTAAAGTCAAATGAGTTTTTAAAATTTCTGGCATTTGACAAATTTAATTGTAATAAGTGTATACGAGTACAACTATAATAAACAAAGTCGAAAGTGTATTTCAAAAGTATGCAAAAATTTAAAACAAATAATAACGCAAAAAGAGCTTGATCAAGTTACTATTAGACGAAAGTATTTTAAAGTATGTAAAAATGTGATGAAAAAATTTGTTGTAATTCACGACTTTTACAATTTAATTTCAATGATAAGCTTAGTTTAAAGCAGTGAATTTGATCGACGAAATATATCTTGGAATTAATGATGTATTCTAAATTATATTTCACAAACAATAGTTCGTAATAGACGCTATTGTTCTATCATTCACATAAGGTGGTAGCCATGGCCATACATTGCTTATAGAGAACCATTGCGTTGAGTTTGCCAACGAAGTAATTTCGTAACGTAGTCTGTTACGTGAACGCATCTCGGAGTGGACGTCATTATTGTGTTAGGAAAAGTGGTGGGCGGCTCCCGTACGAAACGCCGGCCCAATCGCATCGCGCCTCAGCGAAATTCCCGCGCGACGCCATCTTTGAAAATTGACGGTGTCACGTGACTGGCGTAGACCTTTTGTTTTGCCGACGGCTGCCACTGGAAAATGAATGTTTTTTCATCGTCTTGATTTTTTCATTTATTACCTCGGTAGTTTTACATAACTGCCCAATTTTATTGTATATTATTCACGTTGTCTCTCTACTTCTCTTGCTTATTATCTACTCTGACGTATTTCACGATGTTATCATTTTCATGAAATAGTGATACCCTTATTTGTAACACATAACACATGCTTTGACTGATAAAACGAAATATACATTTGCAAAACTTTTGTTTTTATTAGCAATAGCTGCCGTAATATACGGTTAATGCATTTACGAATATCATTAAACTATGCTTTCTCAATGTGCAGTATACAAATTTCCATAAGTAAAAACTTGTATTGAAAGATAAAAAAATGTAATATATCGATTGTTAGTTAACTGCTTAACCCATCGTGTAACCGGTGATGAATATTTGAGATTTAAAAAAATCTTAATGCAATTGAAAGGTTTGGAACCGCGATCTTTGGCACCGAGTTATAAAAAATAGATTTAAAGTAGACGTGTAATGGATTTTTTTCAAAAAAAAATCATTTTCTTATAACCACATACATATTATTTTATATGGGACGTCTCTTTATTTAACCAATATATTATATGATAAATCAAATACTACTGAAAATAATGT
Source organism: Rhyacophila evoluta (assembly GCA_022683975.1). NCBI lineage: Eukaryota > Metazoa > Arthropoda > Insecta > Trichoptera > Rhyacophilidae > Rhyacophila > Rhyacophila evoluta. Next base: position 5,466 of record JAGVSQ010003315.1, on the reverse strand, counting down.
TGACTTAAATAATTAAATTCGTTTTTTGCCTTTATCTTGTTGCTTTAAGCTGCAACGCTTCTTAAACTGCATGTAATAATTACGAAAAGTATTATTTTATGTGTATGCCAATAACTCTTGAAGACTGAACTAATTTTCCAGTTAAAAGATAAAATTTATGAGTTTATGCTACGCGTAAGCATTTTTTTGTATTGAACTTAAATACACACGATAATATTCTCACCCATGACATGATTTGATAATTTAAATCTCGATTTCTTTATTAAGTTGTAATACAGAGTTAAATTAAACTATTGAACAAATGAGATAAACAAAGATCAATTACTTTGATTTTTTTTATGAGTTTAGAATATGTAGAGCCTACAGTTAAAGTTCTGTTGGCTATTTATAAATTCTTAGTAAAAGAATAGAAAGTCCTGACTGATTTTCGATACAAACTTTGATAGAAATATGTTTTGTAACATTAGCGATAAGTTCGCACAGGAATGAAAATCAGTACGACCTCGAACGATATGTAAAAGACTATTTTTTCTAAAACATATTAAGTCCGTGTGACCAATTTTTTATATTCCACATTCTCTGTTTAAAGATACAATTAAAATCCTTTAAGTTATTAATTACAACTTATAAATATCGATAGTTTTTAATGTTATCAATACGTGAATGCAAAGAGCTTGTGGTAATATTCAAATAACGCACAAAACATGTAATCGATTTAGTTTGCGTACATTTTTTCACATGTTAACGACGTATCTTCTGGTCTGGAATAGACATTGATTTCATACATGTTTTACTATGACCATGTGATATTTGAGTATTTAAAAAATGAGAGACAATAATTTGTTCAATAACTAGTTAATTTAATTTTCAAAGGAAAAAAAAGTAAACGGTCAAAAGATAAATATTTTATATGAAAATAATAATAACGATGATGATAATAATAAATAATATAAAAATAGTGGGCACCAGAAAGTACCGAGATGTTAAATTTTGATTATAGGCGCCTTAGTTTCAGTGAAATAATAAATTTAGTATTGAGTATTTTATTATTCCATTCCCCATTCTCTAGTATAACAAATTAAATATAACCGAGCCATGACGACTAGTTATCTGTATCAATTCCATACCAGAGTAACGAACGAGGCTTCTCATATGTATTTTAGTAAATAGCAAAGTGTTATCAGTTATCAGCTTTATCAGATTGCGATCGTCACGCACGTGGGCGGATATGCAGTTCTGTCGGCCGCCTACTCTTTTGAACTGCCAACAAACTAAAACTTCTACATCCAACCATTTCTGTTGGATGTGATGTTTTCAGTAAAAAAAATAACTGGAAATGTAAGCAGTAAGTAATTAAAAATATTTATTAACACACAAATAAAGTTGTCAAAGAAACATGTTTGTATTTATAATTGGTATTTTATTTGGTTGTAATAAGCGTTTTGATCGGACGTGAAATTAAAATAAACGGATTAAGTGAAGGCGTTTTGCAAGAATTAACTTCATATCATGACGTAAAATAGAATATTTATTGCAACAACGTCATGAATATTAAAGAGGGCGAGGGAATCATTTTAATTGTAACGTCTTTGAGATAATTAAAATTGGGCAGTGCCGGGGTGAGTGGTTATTTTGCCCACCTGCCTCCCAGTTGGTTGCGAACTGGTTTCGAATTGCGCATGCGATCTCACAATTATTATGAATTAGGCCCATTGCCAACAGCTTGTTGCGATTATAATACTATCTGTCTAAGCTTATTTATCACCTTTCACGGTGCAACTGTGTCGATTTTATCAGCCAGTGTCTTAGCTATCTAATTAATTTTTTTAAATAATTTTTGTACTTGGTGTACATGGCAATCAATACATCTGCATTATTAAAAACACTACTAAATTCGATAATTCCTTAGTTTTTGAAATTAATATATAAGTATCATTTAAAAAAATACAGATATAACAATTTACTCATAAGAGCTATAGTATATTTTTATAGTCTTACATAATTAACTCTTCTAACAACATGTGATTCATTCGGAATAATATTTTTTTCAAGTTTTTTTTATTACTTTTACCAAGTAAATGCTTGCTATAAAAATAAGCATACGTCTTTTACAGTTATCAAACTTGATGAGTTTTATGAACGCAAATAATTCAATTATGCATAATTAGTGATATTAAATGTTTGAATTCAAAATAATTAGCGGACATCATCACGGTTATACTCTGAAAAAAAATGTATGTGCTTAAAATATGAGTGGAATGCCTTTTCAATGCGTTTCACGTGCCGCCTTTTTATTATATTTGACTTGACGGAAATAAAAGACAGTCGTATATAAAAACTTAGAATAATTGTTTTAGTTTTTAAATTTGGAACTTAAGGCTAAGTTTAAAATTTGAGAAACAAAATGAATCAGAATGTTTTAAAACTATTTTTTTCAAAAATATAGTAAAATATGTAGTTTGAAGCCGCGCTAATCGAAGGATGTGTGGATTGAAGTTCGCAGTGAATTGTTAATATGAATGAGAGTCTGACATTCAAAAAATATTATTGACGACGAAACGCAGCCCCGCCAATTATTCGCACATTTGCGCTAGCCGCTATTAAAAATTAATGCTGGGGGCCATAAATCAACACTTGGGTAAAAGCGCGACGCGAGTAATGATAACGAGAGTAAAGTTTGGCGCAAAATGATGGCACGTCAAAATTTTTGCTTAGCGGGAAAATTCAAATTTGGAATGATAAATACTGATGTCGATTGGTAATTTTTTTATTTCAACTAACGTAACGTGGATAGGTTGCATGTCCTGTGGTAATGCACAGATGATACTCAGGATACCATCTTGATTATTTAAATAAATATAGATTAACACATATTTGCAACACTTAGTGAAAAATGGTCCATACAGAAAAAGAAAGATATTTTGGAATTGGTTAGTTATGAAAAAAATAATGTTTGATCATAATTTATTTTATCTACTTTTATTTCCTTGTCCATTTCATTTAAGAAATAATGCGACGGTTTGTAATTTTTGCAAAAGTGCAATATATTAATTAGTTCTATTAACGGTTTCTTCAATATTTTGATGCCATACAAAGCTGACTTTAAAATTATTTTTTTTAAGAAAAAGTTTATGACCTTCAGCATCATCGTGTTATACCCACACACTACCTATACCTAGTAAACAAAAATGAAGTCTAAAAAAAAGTAAAAAATAACTGCTCTTATTTTCGTAAAATTTTCGTAAAAACTACATTCCATGAATTATTATCTGTTGATGCTATTAATTATTTGGCAGTAAAACATATCAGCTGAACATATCCTAAATGACGAAACAAGTTTTTGGTTTTTATATAAAATTTTGTGAAAAGTTAACTGTATTATAATATAAAAATTGAAGATTGTCAGGTATTCGTATTTATATTATAACGGAGATAATTGTTTCGTCAATATTTGAGTGTAGCGCATGCAGGTACTCCGCGGTTGTGTATAAGATAATAGTAATTTTATAATATATCATACATTATACTAGATTTTAAATGCATTAACTTAGCGATAAGGTAGTGCACCTAACTGGTTGTTACTGATAGAGCGTAGATAATAATTGACTGTAATTTTCGCAAATAGACGCACGCGCATACCTTTTCATTAATGAAACATTAAATTACGTAATATTATATTTTCTTTTCGTACATTAAAAATTTTATACGTTTTAGATTTGATCAAGGATAATTAAAAAATATTACATACCGATTGGTTAAAGTGCAAAAAATCAATATTTGGCCGAAAATGACTTGATATGTCCCGTATTAATTTGACAATTTAAGGTTATTTAAATATATTGAAAAAACGTCCCAAGAAAATTTGACAACCTCATTAGAATTGATGACCTACGTCACAAAATATAATCGCCAAGCAAATGTGAAAATAGTCAGTTTATAGACTCTTCTGTAAAATTTTCAAAAATGGAATTTGCCCTAAATCATCGTTATGAGACAATTAAAAATACAGCAACGATACAAATTGTATGCATGCATTTTAAAAACTATTGATCATAATTCGTTCGAAATATGAATATGATTTTCTGATAAATTAATTCGTTCTGTTTGGTAAGTAAATTTATACACCTTAAGGTGTTGTAGCAATATTCAACAGTAACAACTGTTTTAAATATCAACGATTACAATTTTAATTGTTAACATATTTTCCCGTCATATTATTATTAATTTTTATTAATTGTCTTCTTCACTTCATAAAATGAGGTGCAAATTAAATCAACAATTACTATAATTTAAAATGTATTTCGTACAATTCTTTATAAATAAAAAAGGTTAAGACTCAATGTATGAAGATGCCAAGATCTGATCCGAAATACTTCTGTGTGTAAAAATAATCTCAACCGATATATTTTTCGTATTTATTTCGATTCATTGATTACGTATATAGATTCCATATTAATTAAACTGTTTTGATTACAAGGCTTTAAAACCATTGTACGTATTATATATAATATTGCTATTTATTTCACATTTAATCTCAGAAAACTACCAATACCAATACAAGTTATCGATTGATTCTTATCCACAAAATTTGATCAAAAGGTAAACCATCATTTTTTATTTTCAATTTCAAACAAAAAATATTTGTTTTCAAAATTCACTATGGTCAAAAACATCAATATGTATATCTAAAATTATGTATTATACATACTTATATAATTGCAATATTTTTTGAAATATTATGCACAGTAAATATTTTCTTAATAATCTACAATGTATTCGAAAAGTTTGCTTAACAATTCAAATTGTGTTAAGAATTTTTTGAAATGCGCATAGGTGGGTTAAATTTTTTTCGCTCTCACATATGATTTTTTGTCTCGGCCTACAAAATATATCTGATCCATTGAATATTTTTGGAAAAGGATTATTTTGATTGATTGCCACACTTTGTACAGTGTCGTATTATGACGGGTAAATGAGCTGGTTAGTTTATAAATCAGTGGTCAGGAGGATCGATCGCCAATTAAATAAAGGTGCGCAGAGCACGCGATAAGAAGCGCACGGTGCAAAATGCAGATGCGGATCCACGTTGAGGAGTGCAACGGAGACAGGTGAGAAGAACTGTCATCCAAACTGGTTTGTCGTCCATGCAAAAAGCGCTCGTTCACGACATCTCAAACTGTAATGTTATTCAAACATAGGATAACACTAAATTATAGAGTCCATAGATATTCACCGAAATCGGAATTGAATAAAATTATAATGTATGTTTATTTAAATCAAATTGTTTGGGAGTAATTATTTAAATAATTAAATGATTGTATGATATACATATGTCATTAATAAACTTTGATTTTTTTTATTTATCCTATCATATACTTAGAATAAACTAAAAAACCTACACAAATCTAGTGAAATCTCGGAGCGGAAGATGAAAAACCTCACATAGAAGAAGAGCCACACAGTCTG
>JAGVSQ010003314.1:0-21954 GCA_022683975.1 Rhyacophila evoluta | reverse complement strand
GATTAAGACCAGGTGTGAGGACGGGGCGGGTGGATGGTGGGCACTCTTATTAGGTATTATAACGCGACAAAATCAAAATATCGTTACTCTTCCTCGTTCGGTCCGCCCAATTTCAAGATAGTGTGCGAGGAAGGATGTGTTCGGAAAAAATATATCGAATTCGGACTTCTGAGAGCAAACGTTGGTATACACTTTGATCGCATTAAAAAATCAAATTACGAATTTCACGGCATTAGAAAATAAATTCGTCTGTGGCAGGTTTTATTTGACGACAGACATTAAACGTTCATTCTACTGTATTGTGATCAAAGTAGTATATTTAACATTAATATAAAATCTTTACATAGATTTTTGTCAGATACATACATCGTGCGAAATAAACTATTGGTTAAATGCATATTATTCTTATTCTGTCAGGCTTTTATGAATTATATATAAGGGGTTATCATAATTTAATGTTTTTGGATTCAAAACGAAAATTTAAAGAGTTATACGGATGGTTTATAATTTTTTATGATTTTTTTCGTATGATTAATAAAATATTTATATTCAGAACATTTGCACGAAAGAATGATTCATTTACGATTGCGTATAGTTTTGATGGCTATAAGAAAAATCATGCTTAATAATATATTCACACAATGAGTGCCTACTTATATGCTCTACCGAGGTAAGGTAAACTGTAGAGAATTTTGTAAAATCAAATTGCATCACAAATAATAAAATACTCTTGCGAGGCGCTTTTGTCAGAGATATTTTTGAAACTGGTTTTAAGATTCATTGCAATAATAATTGTGTACATTTAACTATGATGGATTGCTTATCCGCAATGACAAATGTATACCTTTTCCGGCACATTGTTTAAAAAACTAAAAAATCTTGTAACTCCTACACAGAAGAAAGATTTGTTTCCATAACAGTTTTCAAAAACATCGTTTTATTTATATATTATGAGGTAATCGCATTAAAGATATTTTAACAGGTATTCCTACTTTATTTAAAACCTTATACTATCGTACTTCATGCTTTTTTTGTGATTAAAAGCTTTTATTAAACTTTGAAGAGATACATGACAAATAATAATGAATTTGAATAGTATTGGAGTTTTAGTGGCGAAATTGTTATAACAGCATACACTTGCTAGTACACTTATTGTAATGAAGCTTTTTTTTGATATAGTGATTATAAGTATGCATTAAAAAATATCCATCTGACTCCCTGCTAGTTTAAAGTATTTCAATACATTATATTTTGAACGGGTTACTACACAAAGTCAAAGTCTCACCGCCTGATTTTTTTTATGTAGGCAGTGTCGATTTTAAAAATATTTTTTTACAAAGGACGAAACAGAAGATTGCGTATAAAATAACCAAGTTTAAGTTGAACAAAGTAGTCTTCATTACTCGTATACAATTTAAAAACCTAACCTAACCGCAAGTAACTATAGTAATACGAGATAAAATTGGTATCATTGACTAAGTATTACGATAAAAATGAATTTTTAATAACAAAAGAAATAGACTTTTCTTTGTTTCTAAGATACCCAAAACTCGTGACGGGATCAATTATACCATCAAAGATATTATTAAACAATGTTCTACTTATAAGATTAAAAGTAAGTCACAAGTTGCAAAACCGTTCAAAGGAAGATTATTCGTCACGGCGTCAGTTTCATTCAATGTAATAAAACTAAACTTATTATTATTTCACACCAGAAGAAAGTTACGACACCAAATCAAGAAACGTGGAATCTTTTACCTGTAAAATGTTTTGTAACCGAGTGTCTCTACGAGCGTTACCAGGAGATATTATGAAGTATGAATTTATTTTTCTTTTTACGATTACTAATGCTACGTTGATTTTAAATCCCAACTTAGTCTCAAATAGATATATAAAAATATATAATACGACTGATATTTAAATGCACTTATCTTACTCTCCTAAACGTTCGTAAACTTCATTATTATATTTTGTATATTGTTTTTTTACCATTTCCGTATCAAAAATGAAACATAATACATAAGACAAAATAATACATCGCATACTACAAGACATACATTTTAAAAAACTCAAAAAACGGTCTTTATTCACTATTACTATTAAATTAACAATCTTTAAATGTTGCCACTTAAACACTACGGAATTTGATAAAATGATATTGACTAAAGATATTTTTTTTCATCTCTTATTTAGTATTCTTCGCTGTGTGGTATACTAGGTATTGTTTTATGGATCTCTACGGTCTGAAGATATTCACTCCAGAAAAAGAGTATATAGATACCTGCAATGTAAAGGCTTACCTTAACAGATTGGTTGTCAGCATTTATTTTACATAGGCGATCTAGTAATGCACCTTTAAATAAAAAATCTTAAGCAACCAACAAACTCCAACACCGAAGCGCACGCGCTTACCTCGATACACCGGAGGCGCACTAACCTAATTTAAAATCTTGTGTATTTATTTTAATATTGTTTTTAAAAAATCTAAATGTTCGCAAAAGAAACGTGGGCAGATAAATTCCGCATTAAAGTATGTTTGTGTTTTTTGTGAATTGTATCTTGCATCTAAATACAATAGAATATATATTATATAATATAATGTACATATTTTTGGTTAAATATGTAATTCAATTGTTAAACAACAAGCCAAGTTCAATAATGATATCCTTGACCTAAAATCAGAGGTAATTTGTTTTTAAAATTTGTATGTACGAGTATAATAATACGAAGTATTACCGCCTATTTTCGCCCTTTATGTCAATACTTGACAAAGGCGTGTTACTGATTCGATCACTAATAATAATATTTTTGTATGAAATATCGCCATTCATTTCCGTGGAGGTATGTGTGGAAATATTTTATTTGTAAATGTAATATTGGCACCGCCCATCGGGAAAATATAATACCATTTTACATTTATTATAATGTAGTATAATCGGTAAATCAATGAGTTTAAAAGTGGATCGGAGAATATTTTCAAAATGTAGTGCATGACAAAGCTTTATTATTTAATTGGAAAATTACGTGAAAGTATGTTATACAAATCTATTTGCGTAATACGTAAGAGGCGTTTTTTAAGTGCAAAGAATCAAAAAGGCTCGAACAACTGGTGTATTATTAAGTTATAGGTAGAAAGAACCGTACGAGCTTTTATGTGCTGATTACATTATTTTGTACTTGTTTATAACGGAAATAATAGGATTCAAAGAGAAGGTAAAGTTAAAAATATATAATGCATGTAAGATACAATTCCATAAAGTATAGACATCTTTATCAAAATCGTACTTGTAGAATTAATAGACAAAAAGGTATTCTTCCTTTTTTATAAAAAGCTATTGATACGTACCATGGCTATTTTCAACAGCATTTTGTGGCATTTTTTCATAGCGAAAATATGTAATTATCATGTTTACGTAAATTGATGGTCGAATGAAACAAATAGGAAATGAATATTGAAGGGTCAAAATGTCAATGAATAAAATGTAATGGCCTCATGCAATTCGAAATGTTAAACACATATCATCAAGTAAATGCACTTTGAGAATGATTAGATGATTGTATTGGTATTAATGTAAATTGTGCGGTGCCTCTTATGATGAACAAGCAAGAGTTGTGATAGTGAAATTATTGTGATGCTACCATTAAAAGCACAAATAAGGGAAGACATAAATACCATCACACAAGTGCAGGGTTTTTCGGATGGCTCGAATACTTCTCGGACGGGGCTTCGACCGTTTTATAGCTCACAAATTTTGGCGGCATTTCGCTGTTTACAAATTCATGCAAAGCGTCTCTTTTTGCCAGTATTCAAACATTGAAGCATTTTTTGAAAGTATTTTTGCCACAGAAAGAAAGTTTCAGACCAGCCTGGTGTTTCTTGCTGCTTTGAGGTTTTGTGTTAGGGCATTTGCGTGTGCTCAAAATACATATTATTAGATACATAGATACATTTATTTCAAAATTCCTTTGTGCCATTTGTTTCAGAGAAAAGATTTGGTGAGTATCGTGCGCCAATTTACAAAGTTTGTTATTTTCATATTATTTTGAATTGCCGAGGATACTGCATCTCCATAGCAATTAAACGACACTGCTATTTAAAATTAAAACAAATGATTCAAAGAACAACACACCGCATTCGAATTTCTACTACTAAATACTACAAACGAATATCCAAAGACCAACTCTGGAGATGTTAAATTACTTTATTATTAAATGGTCAATTTATGAATACGTTTCCTAGTTTTTTTGTTTGTTTTATAAATATATTGTTTATTAATGTGGTATTGATCTAAAATCGTATACTTTAAAATTAACATTTAAAAAAGACGACGTGACTAATTTTTTTTGAAATATTTAATTTAAAATATGAATTTAAAAATAGCATACTTTGTATAATACTTTAAACTAATACAACTAAATTTCTAAGCCAACGCAGCTATTTACTAATTTACCATTGATAATTTAGTTGTTACCAACAGATGTCTTTTGTTATCCGTTGTGGTTGTCACAGTAAATTATCATACTCAATTAAGATATGAAATAATGATGTTGTCTTCAGCAGACGTCGGATATAATTGGTGCAACTGATTAATGATTCAGCTTTAGACATGGCTATTTTGGCATTTTATTTGAAATTGGAAGTGATTCACAATTTAGCTTTATGGATTTATTGCAAGTATATAAGAAGTGAGAATCCATTTCATACCGTTTTTAGAGTCTTTCATTATAGCTTTTGACATATATTATTTGTTTTATGTTTTCGAAACAAGTAAAGTATGGCAATAGCGTAAAATTGAATATTGACAGAAAAATTAAATATGCTTTTTATTGCACGTTGCCACAAGAGGATGTGAAAGAACATGGCAAGGATTTATTGGATTTTAGTTTATCCATACAAATTATGAAAAATAATAGTGTAGTATTTTTTTCACATCCGTTCATGTTTGTGTAGATGTAGCATTAGGAAACGTATTCATAAATTGGATCCGCGCTTGCCAACTAATCAAGCATCAGCGGAAATTTGGAATACGACAAGATGATCAGCAAAGTCTACCGCGGTTGATGCAGCATTCTCAGTTTGGTGGGATCAAGTCTGGCGCCAATTTCGGGGGCGATCTTTTTGTCGCGCCTTCTCTCGCCCTTGACGCGGGCTTCGCCGTCGCGGCGCTCGGCCCTTCTGACGTCATATCCGCTTTCATACGCACCGATGCCGCTTTCGTAGCTGCGTGCGTGCCACATGGCTGGGTGCGCGGGGTGGACAGGATGATGTGCGTGATGAGAGTGAGCGTGTGCGAACAGCATCTGCGCGTGGAGAGCGTGGTGCGCAGCTATCGGAGGCTGCGCTAAGGAGTATCGCTTGCTGGGCACCGGCACTACTGCTTCCTTGGCAAGAGGTAGAACCGACTTTCCGTTGGGGACGCCGTTTGCCTTCACAAAGTTCGGGACGCGAGCTCGGAGACCGCAGTAGTAAGGATCGTCTGCAAGGAAAGAAAAAACAATATCATTTTGCGAACATTTAAAACAAATCAAATATCGATTCCTTTATTTGTCTAGATAATGGTGGCACAATATTTATGTAGTCATCACTTAATTATAAAACAACACAACATCATAACTTGCGAGTCGGTCTATAACCAATTAATAAGAATCGCTCACATGGGAGTTTTAAGTGTACCAGTTAATTATTGGTTTAATTACAATTTAATCAAATAATTGCGTTATCTCATCTAATGAGATGCGGTGCTTACTTGCACTTTTAAGTTTAAAGTAATTAGACTTAAATAACCTATTACTATTTATTATGAACTAATGATTCAGTGATTTATAAATGTATTTAATATGTAATAAACTAACACTATTCTTATATTTATGAAACTTATTTTATAGACGTCAACGCATCGTTCAGATGCACAATTACATACGATACTGATTATTATTATACACTATATATAAGTATATTGTAACAAATAGTACCAATTTGTATTGTACGCGCCTACAATTATATTTACAAGTAAACGTGTCGATTCTTAATGGTATGTTTTAGAGATTAAGAACACATATTTTCACGTTAAAAAAAATGTTCTATTTTGGGAGTACGCGAAGATTTTCATATTATATTGGAAAAAAACAATATAAAAAAATATTATACCAGTAAAACTTACAAGTAATTCATAAAAAATTAAATAAATATGGCTATAAGCGTGTTTAATTGTGATTGGATGATAAGCATCTCTATGGCGGGTCAGAATTTGTATACAGCGCCCTTAAGATCCTTGGACATTTCTATTCGCCCGACGTCTGATGAGTTGAGATAATGTCAACCAAATTGCTTTTTCGAAAGTAATAGCGCTTCATATCAAACGGATCTATCGAATTTCTGTCAAGTCATCGTATTCCAAATAAACGTTTTGTATCAAACCGGACTATATAAATTAATAACATATCAAGTAAGTAGTATCTTTTCCGGCATGGCTGTCGATCAAAAAAAAATGAGTAGAGAAAAGATACATTTTAAAACAATTTACAACTATTTTTTTTAATTGTACTCATTCTATAGAATTCTTAAATACGTAATACATTAATTTATTATGACTATATGCACTATATCAAATAATAAATACGTTACATTATTTTAAAATTATAATTATAAGTTTTTATTTATACAATTGATTCATATAAATATTTTTCACTTAGTGAATTAATTGGAATTGTTTTCAGTCTACAAATATAAAATATTCCATTTATTTACTCTCACAAAAATTATTCTTGTCTCGACTACTATTAAGGATGTCTTCGGTTCAGTTAAATGGTGCTAAAGTGGGCTGGTAGGAAATAAACCAACTAGCGGGTAACAAATGATCATGTTTGTTTGATTGGTTACGACAGTAAATTAAAACTCCAGAAGTTGGGGTGGAGTCTTTGAAGATATACTAAACTGTCTGTGTAGCATCCGAGAAGTCGCAAAATATATTTATATAACGAACCGTATTATCACGACCAACTGTATAATTTATATTAGTTTATATTACGACTGATGAACTATGAACTGAAATAACGTTTTTAAAATAAAAGTAAAATAACTTTCTAGTTCGTAAAGTATTTTGTTGAATATATTGTTTTCTAATAAAGACAGATAATACTTGCTAGATAGATATAATGTTTTTATGTGGCTAATATTTATAAATTTTGAATGTTTGTATGGCTGTCCTGTCTATAAAGTATGTGCTCGATTTGGTGAAACAGAGTTAACACATATGCGCTCGTATTTAATATTGCAGTATCGTAGAATCAGATTGCAGTATTGAAGTAATGAGGTGCTTCGTTTATCGAAGGAGAAAGTCGTCAGATGGGCTAGTACTCGGATAGAAATTATACCTGACAGCTTGATAGAATATGTTATATTATATAGTGGTAAGTACGACGAGCACACCGCACTTCTGTGAACGAGATGGGCTTGAATAAAATGAAGCCAGAGATAATAGATGTCGTAGATAGAAGATACCGCTGTCGACTTTTTCCTAATGAGACATTTATTATATTCCGTAGACATTTTATGTGTGAAAATATGAGATGAAGATAACATAGTTTCATGATAGAGATTTGAAAGTTTGATTGAGTATGGGTATTTTGAACACATCTTTAAATTCTATTTGGCTTTCAAAACTATTAAAGTTTTTTTCGTAATATAAAAACGTCATGTACAATAAATAACCTGAAGAATATAAAAAAATCCAAGCAAGTTTGTAAAATTGTTAGTGAAGTATTCAACAATCCGAAAAATAATGACAATATAACTTTTTTATTTTAAACAAATGAATTATGTTCATAATAATATTGCATACATTTATAAGTAGCGGTATGACAGACCGTATGAAAGTTGTTAGTCAAAACCTTAAACGTCTCTCAACAGTTCATAGGTAAAACTAGTTAATAGAACTATTGTCATGAAACTCAATCACGACTCAATGGTCTTAGATATTACATAAATAGATAAACTTAATAATATGTCAGAGGATAATCGACAGCAGATGTTTGAGTCTAGTTTAAAGTATTCAACAGTGGGCCTGCAAATATCAAGGCTCTGTTACGAAATGTCAAGACAGCTGAATAGTTATACTTTAAACGTTTGCCGATATTTTATTACAATGGAATACTTTCAGTATATTACGATCATTGATCATTCATTTATAAAATTATCATATTTGACTGTCGTATGACGACGTAAAAATAGTTATCAATGTCAATAAATAAATAAATAGATTGTAATTATTGTGCTGCTTCCTTGGAACACATTCCTTAAATGCTGCACCCATGCAATATCAAATAAATAACTTCAGTGTATTGGATGTAAGACAAAGCTTTGGTTGTTTATATTAAATACATCCAGATAAAGAATTAGTGGGATATATTGAGAGTACTCGTAGAAAATTTAATGAGCGTTTATTTGTAGGTTTATTTTTATTATTTTTCTAAAAAAATTCCAGTGTTTACACACTGCGTGGAGCATAAAGATAGGTATAAGAGATTAATTGTCATTCATATGTTGAAATCCCATATTTCGATAAAATACATGTTTTTCACGCAAGAACGTTATGCTATTGATCAAGTTGACAATGTATTTTATTCGGTCAAGAGGATTAAGATTGAAACCAGTTGGGTATGTATTCTACATCACAATTAATTCGCCTACAGTGAAGAGTGGATTATGAAAAAATATTTAAGAGATTATTTTTATCAGGATTTAGGTATATTTTTAAATTTAACAAGTCAACTGTTTTGGAGAGCATGGTTTAAAATTTTTTATTTAATAAAAGTTGTTTGGCACATTCTCTCGTAATTTTATATTTTTTTCAACTGAAACGAAAGAGTAAGTCGAAACGATATAAGATTCAGTCAGATAATATCTTGATTTTTTTAGTAGAGGTAGCATGGAGTAGAAGATAGATCATGAAGATAATTTATGCATATCCTAGCACATCCTAATTAAATTCCTTTTAATAGTGTGCAATATATAGCATTAAAATTGTGAATACGTGACAAGTATGATGATGATAACAGCAATTTCAAAAGTATTGATAAAGCGGATAACATCTTCCTTACAAATTTAACAGACTTGATTTTTTGTTATAAAGAATAAACCATCACGTATTCCATGTAAATTACTACTTGTATTTGATTGAATAAACAATCATAAAGAAATACAATATGCGTGATTAAAAAAAAACTATATGAAATATTTTTTTTCTAAAATGAAAGTATGTAATAATTATTTATTTATCATTCATTTACAGACAATAATTCTTTACAGACGAATGAATCAAAAAACACAACACAATGCAAATTTTAGCAGATGTGTTCTACCTCAATATGTATCTGCTTGATTTCGAGTACACAATGGAAGATGAAGCAAGCACCAATAGAAAGCTCATAAATAACACACCGAGATTATTCGACCAATCTCTTGAGTATGTAGTCAATCTTTGTCAAAAAGAACAATGCCATGCAGTAGTGATAAGATTATGTTGCTAGTGTTTTCTTTTATAAAATTATTTCTTTGTTTATTACTATTGTATTGGCAAATATAAAACTCAAACTGATCTGTTAATTATGTACAATATTTTACACAGAGAACGTATCGGACAAGATTATTATCACTTAATTCATTCCATATCTATATAGAAAGCTTCGGCTTTTTTTTGTAATATTAAGCACCAACTTTATCTTATCAGTAACGTAAAGGTTAGAGTGCAAGCCTAGCAATCCGGGCAATGCGGATTCGATTATCAAATCTGCGGATTTACAAAACCAAAAATACAGAACTCAATGAATGTCCATTGGATTGAGCAACTGTATGACAAATAATTATTGTGAATCTATCAATCTATATTGGTATTAAAAAACAACACTTTCTTGAACAGATTTAATAAAAAATCGATTTTCAGTTAAAAATTTATTTTGACCTAAGTTGGATAAATATATGTTATTATTACCTTTGTGATATTTATTTTTATACAGCTATGGAACTTGAATTCACGGCCCGAATAGTTCAAAAAGGTGCGTAGTTATATTATCAGCTAGAGAAGCATAACTGATTAAGCGATTTATTGGCAACTATTCGTTGTGAAACATTCTGTCAGAATCAATCTTTACAGTGCAGATTGAAATATATAGCTACTCAATTAATTATTATTTTATTCGCCTTTATTTTCTTTTTATTATTTCGTATTTTATTTTCTATTATATAGCATAATGGTATTTAAGTTTTTTAACGCGATATATGAATAAAAACTATTTATTATTTAAACTGGTTTATAATTAAGAACGTTATTATTATTATTTAATTGTTGTTTTTTTAATTTAAGAAATTTCTAATTTCCGCTGTTCTAAAACGTTATATTTAATAGTAAAAATAAAAATCTCTTTTTAAAAATGTTTAAAAATCAACATTTAAAAAACATAAATGATACTAGTTTGCGAAAGTGAATATAGTAAAATTTAATGAGTGAATGGATTTGGATTGGTTTTGCCAATAAAAGTTCTGATTAACCAAATAAATAAGCGTTAAGCACGTCTATGGATTAAAGTCGTAATTTGATTGTTAAAAAACGAAATTTTACGGAGAAAAAAACATTTAAACGGCACCAAAATTAATTGCAACTGTCTTTTTTATACAACAATCAGTCGGACTCAAATTGGTTGTCAAAGTATGAATCGAAAGTGACTCGGCTACCGAATCAGATGAGAGTGAAAATACATTCACAATGGTGTTACGATATATGTAATTGATAATAACACTCTTAAAGTAGACCGAGATATAATTTGAATGAAATAAATTTCGTTGTTCTTACTTAATCTGCAATTATTAATAAATACGTCACTTATTTCAACCAAATCCGCTCTCAATTTAGAGGATATATAATATATCTTTTTAAAACCTTATGCAATAAAAACATATCTGAGAGGATTTGAAAGAGATGTAATGATTTTAGATTGTATATCAATCCGTAAAATTATTATGAAATGAACTTTTTGAAAAATATTTCTTAAACGTCACGAACAAATGAGAACTTCATCAAATTATTGCACTAAAAGATCATTTAAAAGCTTCAAGCTATAAGGAATTTTATGTTATTCAGCAAATCCGGTTTTTCAGTGCTGGATACCAAATCAAATAGATAATTTCAATTTACATTCAATCGACACCATTGCTAAAACATTTACATTAAATGGTAAATATCGTGTTTCATTTAATTTACTCATTCATTCAGATTATCATACCACTAGTAGCTAGTTACTGTTAAAAAGATAAGTAGACTTGAAACTATAAAATAATTAAAACTTCTATATGGATTAGTATTTATAGTGTTGGTTATCGTCTTTCATCATCTTCAAGCAGAAATAAATTCAGCTTAAGGTGCCACTTAGGTCGTTTGTTACAGTAAATTAATTAACACTATATGTAGTAAATTGATTCTTAATCAAGCGTCACTCACAATCGTGTAGAGAAATTTGACTATTGTCACATTGAGAGCAAAAGATTTATCACTCACTTGACAACTACACAGATTATTTTTATCGACTGTCAAATAATTATTTGGTGGACTTTCATATTTCATATGTTTGCACAGTCATTGACGTGTACAGCAGCGGACATGTGAATTTAATTAATTGTGAAAAGACGTCGCAACCAATTAATGAAATATTTTAATGAATAGTCAACATGTCATTGATTGTTATTTGACCACTTACAGTGAAAGCATGTTGATTCGAAGTAGGCGTATTAAATATCTAAAAAATATCATCTGCGTTAGATGAGTTAAGTTTATTATTCAAAATTGTTTAGTTAATATCCAGAAACCACATTAAAACTATGTGCGTAGTGACACATAGGAAACAAAGGTGTCCTTTTTACTATATAATAACAATGTATATAATAATTTATACTTAAATATGACAAACTCATTGGTTAGATTTAACATACGTGTACATAATATTTCACTCAAATATATTGTACGAAAATTATAAATGGCGACTATATTTGAGAATTTTGATAGTTCAAGTGCGAGTAGCAATAGTTTTAATAAAACAGATTTAATCATTTTGCATATTCTTTATATTTCATAATGCTAAATGTTTATACGTATAAATTTATTTAAATAATGTAAAAACGCATTGGTCAACGAATTAAAAATTACTTTCGTCTATCAACCACATACCTAACTCATTGAAATGATTTTTTTGGAGTCTTTTTATCTTACACATTCAATGAAAAACACGTTGCTGAACTAATTAATGTTCTTAAATTATTACGCAGGAAATTAAATGGGTAATTTTAACCTGCATATTTGTTGTTGTAATAAAACATCAAGACTATGCAGCCATAAACATTTTGAATAAAAAATTTTGATTTATGATGTTTATATCGATATTATAATATATTAATGACACGCTGATTATGATAGTTTTTATATAAACTTGAAATGTTACGTTGTTATTCCGAAAGTGTGTAAAAAAATAATAAAAAAAAAATATTCAAGGTTAACTAGGTATTGTTTTAAATACATCGATAGTTCGAACGAAAAACATATAAATAGTCATCATCATCAACAACACATCACTACAGTCTAAGTTCCTTTTCCGAACACTAACAATCGCTTCCATTACTTTAAGACAGGACTTAAAATGGCACCAGACGATTCACAATTACGCATAGTTATCAAATCTATTGAAGTGACAATAAACAAGTTAACCTTAGAATTATGCTTGAATTACGTATTAAATATGTATATTTGATAATCAATGTAAAACTTTCCATCAAACTATTTTGACTATTTTAACCAAAAAGATGAACTGACAATACCAGTCTTAATGTGTAAATAATAGAATATTTAAATTATGTAAACAAATATGCAGTACTGTGTAATTATTTCAATATAATGAATTACTTTTAAACATACTATATTAGATACTAGTATTTATTTAATTTAACGAGAAAAAAACCAAGTATTTATTTGATATTATGTTTTAATCTATATTGCTCTAGGCTATTTATGATTTGTGGGAAAATTTAAGGACAGCGAATTGGTTACGTAATATTCAGAGCTTTTTTCTTCCTTTTCCGCTCCAAAGTTTGAGAATTGTTCACGCCAGAAAAAGAGTATATACATTTTCACTCTCTAAGAACATATTCTGATTTTTATTAGATGATTAAGATAACTCTGGATTGAAAATACCTCTTCATTATTTATATTGTAAAACATTAATTTATAATCATATATTGGTGATATTTCACGGATTAAATAAGTAAAAAAAATGGTTCCAGCGGCGTATTTAAACGAATTCAACGGTTTAAATAAAAATCTATTTTGATTATCAAATATATATGAGAGGGTTCCACAATTTAGTAACATTGTATCAAAATAAACCCAAACGAAACAATATTTCGGCTACCAGTGATATTCCTGGTAAATACACTTCACCAACTCACGGTTTGTATTGAATTTTCGTTTCGAAAGGCGCCGACAAAACGTTTTAAAATAATCGGGCGTGTAGAAGCTGTTGAGGAAGAAAGTGGAATAGTTACACTTGTCAACACTTCGTTGTTATTCAGACGTAGTGCCTGAAGACATACGCGGCTTACCGATGTCCAAATCCACGGTTATATTTCCAAATCACTTGATGTGTCAATCTATACTGTATAGTTCCGGTTTTTTTAAACATTGGACCTACATAAAATACATGTGTTTTTTGATTTTTATTCTTATGCCATCGGCTATAAGAATATAATTTTGAATGTATGCCATAAAACATTGTCTGATAGAATACAATAGAACTACAGTTTTTTATAACACTTACAGTATTACCTGGAAATAAAATCGAAACTTTCGTGTAGAAATAATAAAACACGTATAATAATATTACAAAATAATTAATAAGAAACTATCAATGATTTTATTCCATTTAAAAAAAGATAAAGTATTAACATATATCACACTGTGAAAATTATCTACTAATAACGTTCAATTATCTTAGATAAAAATAAATTAAAACCGAACATAACAACAGACATTTAAATATTTTAATAGTACCTATAATAATTTGAATAGTGTGAAAAATACGTGACTAATTTGTGATGTACTGAAATAATAATAACAAGATAAAACATACACTATATACGGTAATAGACTGTTGTATTTTTTTTTCACTGAAATATTTCAGTTTTCAATGTTTTATATCGCATATTTACAAAAAATATTAAAGCTTTATTAACCAGAAAAGAAGAATAAGAAAAAGAAATATAAGAATAACCTCAGTCTAAGCTGAAAAGGGTATATTTTTATTGAATAAAAAAATTGTATGATTTTGTTGAGTTACGTATGGAATAACATGTGAAAATACAGTAAAACCATTGGATTCTCACCTACTGTTGCAAATATTTTAATATCGCATGCTTAGATACTGAATTGTGAATATGTATTTGTTCACTTGCACAACTCGTCGAGAATTGAAATGAGATGCATTCGGATGCAAATTGCTTCACACGTTAAAAACCGGATTAAACATTTCAGTATAACAAACACTCTATAAAATTTTCAATATCCTATAATATTTAAATTTATATAAATACTTTTCTTTGTAATATTTTTTCATAAAAAAATGATAAAGCTTTCGTGAGGTACGTCCTCACGTCACGTGTCCTACGAAATCCGAAAATACATTCAGAAATTCGATATTTTACATTTCGTCCATATGCGTTCCCAAAGAAAAATATATGCAGAATTAACATATTTTTGACATCATAGTTAAATAGTTGTCTTTCAACTCTAGGATAATCGAACTATCCAGTAGATTAAAGTATCATTCTCTTTCTTTCTCCCTTTTTGCTTTCAATTTAGTGAATCTTCCACGTTATGAATATTAAAGATAAAATACAGTTTCTTTCCATTAATTTATAGAAATTCTCGCGAAAAAATCACCACAAGCTTTCGTGTGAAATGAGCAAAATGATTCCTCGAGAAAATATTTAAAAAAATACATAATACGGTATTTATATTATTAGTATATTGTAACGAATTGAAAACATCTAATATAAAATGAGCGCATCTTGAATTCGCTCAATGTGTCTTTATTTAATTGCCTTGCTCACATTCTTGATGCAAATGTCCTCGACTAAAGTCTTGCGCGAGTGAAAGTCATATATAAATAAAATTGAACATCCTTGACGTTTCTTCAACCGGTCACAAGTATGGCATCGTTTTATAGCGGTATATAAAACGTTTTAATTATTCATTTGCACTTAATAAATAAGAAACTATAATATGTGTTTCATATTTACATAATTATTCTAATCTTGGGTGCTCGCATATTATAGAATGTTTGCTTCTCAAATGGCTGTTATCATTCAACCTGTTAATGCTATCGTTAATAACGACTGAAGTATTACACAATTTAGTATATAATATCAATATCTTACTCAATTATTTATAAGAAACTAAAACGGATGAGTATTTTTTTTGTGTTCGTATTTCACAATAAAACAATTCATCGCTATTCATGTTCTCTGTCTTTTATATATTTGTAAGTGGTTTAGTTTTCTGCTAATGGACAATTGCAAGAACATAAAATACGATTTGTGCAGTAAATCCTTGGAGACGTGTCCTCTTGGTGGTTGACTGGAAACTAAGCGAACTTCATTAACGGTGTTTGTAAGACTGCATTTAACAACTACACGCGAATTCGAAAAAAACAAGAATGCAAGATTGCACACTTTATGGTCGTATCAATTGGCTTAAAATTTTCTTTCGTGGATCAAACATTGTATTGTAAAGATCCAAATGTTTTATTTCATTTTGTAGGGATACAAATGCTCCACTTTTGGAGTGAACATCATAAAAACGCGCAAATATTATATTGCTCATAAAAGTGGTCTGGTGATTTTAATCTGGTAAACATGATATTTTTAGAATAATTTAGCTTGAGCGATGTGTAAGCAGATAACTTAATTTGTTTTATATGATATGTATATATTTTTAGCAAAATAATATTGATTGCAATATCTTAGATCTTTAATACAACTTTTTTATTTGAAACAAACTTCAAATAAACATGTCTATATATATGTAATACAGTGTAAAAAATACTTATTTTTTATAAATTCACAATTTTAATCAACCAGCTAAAAATATATTACAATTAAAGTATAGGTATTTCATAAATAAAATGATTTAATATATTAATAGAAAACATTAATACGCATATCAAATAATTTTATCAAGCCTGTAACAAAAAAACCTTCTTCTGTATCATAAGTGAAATCTGCCGTCAATTCATTATATGCGCTCTGTTTTTTTAGCTAGCTAAGTATATACTTAACAATAATGTGGGAATCATACTTTCATTTCCATCAATATTTATGCGTAAATAACCACGCGTAAATGGAATGGGAGCTAAATGCTTCGAGGTAATTCAAAATAAAGTACTGCATCATCTAAACGAGGCATAATAAAACACTGAACCGACACTATTAGCTATTTTATAGACAACAAAAAAAGACGATCCCGGCAAGTGGAACATTACTTATCTCTTTGCGGTCAAAATGATTTACACGTCTTGTTAAATGTGGAGATGCAAAAAAATATGGATCATATTTTTTTCCGAAAAATCTCTCTAAAATTTATATGCTGTTAACAACAGGAAAAATACTAAAAATAAAAATGATAAAAATGATAAATGTTAAAAAATCCTTTTAAACCTTTCCTTTGTAAATTAAGTCCCGCTTAATATATTATTTGTGAGATTACAAATATGTAATTAATATGTTTCGTCAATTATGCCGAGAAAAACTAGATCGTTCCCTAGATTACTCGTTGTTTAATATATTGCATCAGTAAACTCATATAAAGACCACTACCTAGTGGAGTTTAGGCTTGCCGTCGACATTTGATAGTCTGGCTTGCTATTCAGTTAATACATGGCAGTCAGATAATGTCCATTCATGATGCTAGCTCCTAGTCTTCAAACCTTATTAAATGTGACTATAGCATAATAATAAAGAAGTACAAATGTTATACTCTTCAATCAGCGTATATATTTAAGTAAGTGTCATTATTTCAACTGAAGCGAACAAATTCGTATCAGTCTTGGAAGGAGTGTAATATTGCAACCTAATTGTTACCATGAATGGGTTCAAAATTTTATGTTACATTGTTTTAACTACTTAAAGCCTAGAAGCATTGATAACAAGTATACGGTTTTTAATGGTTGGCTCCGCCTTTAAAACAGGTGAGATTTAATAACAGGTAACGTTGATTAAGAGCCAGCCGAATGACACCACCGTTTGAATCTGATCATTTCAGTCCTATAAAAAACACAAACCGCACGTTCATTTGCAGGCGAACGAGTACCTAACTAGATGCCAGATGACCGGTTACGAATGGACGATGAGTGTTTAAATCTCTATCGACCGACTTAATGACCCACTGGCTTACTAACTATAAATTCTATCGGCTCTTCGTACAACAGCTGCTGTGAAAAATCGGAGGAGATCACAAGATATCATCTTGAGATTTGTTTCGCGATGTTTTTTCTACGATTAAAAATACAAAACACTTTCTCAGTCAAAAGAATATAAATAATCGACATGACGCATCTTCACAATATTGCACAAAACACTATTGTCATGAATTCAAAATAGAGAGCGATTGTTATCGTCGAATATTTTTTACCCATCCGAACGTCAACTATACACTGTCTTATACAAATAAATTGTATGGTGATATATTCATCGATTTTTTAAATTAAAATATAATATATATACAATCACAATGAAAAGTAATAAGGGTAAAATAAATTTGATAAACATTTATTGTAACAATATTTACTGTCTCCCCGTGGTCAAGAGGTTAGCATGCGCGCTTCGGAACCGGAGATTTCGGGGTTCATTTCCACAGCTGATGGATTTTTAAATATCCGGAAATGCATGAATGAATGCCAATTGGGTTGAGCAATTGATTGACAATCAATTCTCATGAAAAATAATCTGTCAGGAGATCAATATATTCCACACTTGGAGCGGGCATCTTCACAATTTATAGATCTATATGCTTCAATTCGAGAGCGGAAAAATTTGTGTATTTGTATACAAATGGATTTCTTGTGATAATTGGTCTATATCAATTAATATTAAATTTTTATTATTCAATTTTAATAATCTAGACGCTGGCCTTATATTGGCATGATATTCATAACAAAATGATTTATGTGACATATTTATACATTTTTAAAACTTTGTAATACGGATACAAAATATCGATGAAAAGTTGTTAATTTAAAACGATATAAAGATGATAAAAATACCGTTTTATAATCAAATAATTTTAATAACATACAATTTTCTAGTTTAACATCAAACTCACGTAATGAAACCACGATAGTAGAAAATGATACGCCCAGATTACATTTTAGTAAGCTGATGAAAATCGAATGTTTTTAGAGAACTACTATTCAAATGACACCAATAACTTATTTATATATAAATTACACGGCCTTGATCTAAGCATGTCAATATTTAGATGATCAAATGATTTTCAAACATTTTTTTATACACCAAGTTCGCTCCCAAAGTGGAACATATAGATATAGATAGTGTGAAGA
Organism: Rhyacophila evoluta; assembly: GCA_022683975.1. Lineage (NCBI taxonomy): Eukaryota > Metazoa > Arthropoda > Insecta > Trichoptera > Rhyacophilidae > Rhyacophila > Rhyacophila evoluta. The sequence continues at coordinate 3,303 of JAGVSQ010003314.1, read as the reverse complement.
TATCCACTTCAAAAGTGGAATAAATGAATCTCTGCAATGTAAAAATGTCTTGACAGACATTTTTTTAGAAGGATTTTTTGTCATACAATTGCTCAACCCAATAAGCATCCAGTTCCAAATTTTCGGATTTTTTAAAATCCGACAGATGTGAGAATTGAGCCCGCACGCTAATCTTTATACTATCGGGGAGACAAATAAAAATACCTTTTTGATTATGTTGGTATTTATTTTTTGGAAAAAAATCTAGAATCTTTAATATAATTGCAAAAGTTTTATATAAACTTGTGAAACGGTTATTTGACTGGTTCTAGTGTTTATATGATGAAATAAAATCACATGGAATTAAAATACGCATGCAAAGAATATACATTTAAATTATAAATTAACCATATAGACAATTAATCGTGTAATATTATTATGCGAGAAAATTCAATTACACGTCAAAGGATTTACGATTGATTTCATTCTGTAAAGTTCAATGCAAAAAACGTACAATCACACGTACAAAAGATATGGCCGTATAAATGTAAGCACATAATTAGATAATCACTTTTCTTTTCACTTGCAATGTGATTGGTAGGACTTTTACGATAACATAAATAATGTTTAACTCAGCGATTCAATGTGTAGTTGCATAAAATAAAACGGAATCGATGCCTGTATTGTAGCGCTTAAAGCTCGTCTGTTAACACAATTTTCAAGGTTCGCTGACAATAAAATCGAAAGCTTTCGATTCGTGTTGTTATGCCGGCGGCCGAGTAGATTTTAATGTATGTTCCATTTAAGGAGACAAGACGGAGTACTGGCCCATAGAGATGTACGTTATCTAGGCGAGTGTTTCCTTTTACGTTTTCACGATGGTCTCGATAGAGAACCAAAGAAAAATATGCGTGGGACGCTAACTAAAACAGTCTTTTGTCGCGGAACGTAAAGGAAATTCTCGCGGTGAAATATTAAGTGCTTGCATACTGAAATGTACAACACAATCAAGTGTATTTGTACTACGTTATTCTTCGTATAGTGATAAAAATACTCTGGTATAACCGCTTTCTTATCCATAGCCATAATATGGTAAGATACCGAGGCATAACGAACCTTAAGGCCCTTGCTGTCTCATCATTACAAGGTTTTACGTATGCGTGGATTAAAGAATGCGCGAATATAAATTCATATTGAGCATTTTAAAAATGATATTGTCAAATTTAAAGCTGCATGATTATGCATTGCATTGAAGGATGCACATGAAGTCTAACTTAAAACGTACCATATTTCCATAACATTATTGTTACAATACAATACCTACATTCCGCGTATGCTATAATGGAATAAATATTTTTTTTTACTTACCAAATTGTTTATTGTCTTTGCCTTTGTCAGATTTTCCTCTAGTAAAGTGAGCCAACCTAGCGTCATCCTCTATGTCGTCATAGTCAGGCTGTAAGAATATCAAATATTTTTAATACACACATGATATACGTCAATGAAAACATATTAAATTAGAGTAAAAATTGAAAATACATAATTGATCATGATTTTTGTCTTTCATATTGTTTATTAAATTTTATCACTCCACCCTAATGGTCAAATGCCTAAAAAGATTAAAAAACAAAGTCGAGTAGATCGGATGCATTAGTTCCGAATGTTCGTATAAATCTCCTGACGAAAATAACTCTAGCGAGTTGGACAATTCTTTTTATGGGTTATTCACCTTTCAAAGATTCTCAAGATAGCCACAAAATAACAATTCAATGAAGATTTGAGATTTAAAGTCGAGATGAAAACATTGAAAATATGTAAACACGACTGTAAAAGAACATATATGATTCCTGGTAATATGTCTTCTAAACAAAAATATTTTATGATCCAATTGGCTTTTTTTTCAATATAAAATATAAGTTTATACGTAACGCTTTTTATTCAATGCAATATTTTAAATATTATATAAAAAGCGGAATTTTTCTTTGAATTAATGTACAAAATCATTTTTTTATCATCACTACTACAACAAAATTTAAAATTAAAATAAAATAAAGAATAATGCTAGCACTTCAAATTTATTTCGCGGTATTTTCAAACCCTGAAAAGATTGGTTTTTTATTTTTTTCATCTGAAATAACCAACTATAGGGATAATGGATAAACCGTGTCGTGGCCAAATTTCGTTGAAAGTTAAATTAATCTCGGGTTGAAATCGTGATTTAATGGTTTACTTTAAAGAAACTGTTGATATCTTGTAAAAGTATACTTAATAAAAGTCTCATCGGTATGGTACTTTAAAGGTATTTTTATGAAACATTAACTTTTGTTATAAACATTACTATAGTTGTATTTTTTAATTAATGTCAGTGAATATGTACAAATTTGACAGTAAAGATATGAATAATTGAACAAAAAGCCAACGATAAAAGTCTTGAAATCTTTAAAGCCTCCGATACTTAGATCTTCTGCAACACATTGAATGTGAAAAAGTAATACCACTATTTATCATCGCCGGAGGAACAATTTGTTAAGGAAGCTTTAAATCAGCAAAATGTTTTTGGGGACTGAAAGCTTTGCGTTTTTTTTCTCGGAGGCGCTCGAACCATTAAACGATAATTTTACTAATGTGGCATTTTATCGATAAATAATTTTACGTTGAGTTGCATAAGTTACTTAATGGATGATACAAAAAAGAGTCACCTGGAATTTTACTGTTAAGTTTTTTTATACCGCTTAGTGATTCAGTGATAAGTTATTAAACTTTCAATATAGTCTTAATATTTTTCTATTCATATGTTATACGCACAATAAAATTTCTTTCCTATTTAAGATTCAAGCTATGCTCATTTTAATATAGTCTTTCGACCACTTAGTATTAACTATATGAATGTATTTCTAATAATTTGACGGATGTTGTAAAATAATAGAATATTATAAAGTATTAAAAAAAAAAATATAATACAATGTACTAAAATATATTTTAATAAATTAAATATGGTTAGTAATAAGTCATTCACAAACATTTAAAAATACTGTACCATAACATAATACTTATAAACTGTAACCACAATTCATGTGTATGTTTTTTTGTTGACTTATGAAATAAATATATAAGTAATCAACGATGCGTGCTTTGAGGCAAACTTCATATTCCAAAATAAACTAATATTTTTTACATTATTATTTTTTTATCCCTGCCTATTTGTATTTTTTCAAATAACGACGATGATAATGATATATGGTGTAAGCGAAAAATGGAAAAAAAAACTTATTTATTTATTCAAGTATTTATACTTAGTATATATAGTTTTTTTTTTTTATTTTT
>JAGVSQ010003313.1:9711-21957 GCA_022683975.1 Rhyacophila evoluta | reverse complement strand
AGCCTGAAGATGCCGAAAGGCGAAACCCGGGTCGCTAACAGTGATCTCACATATATAATTTGATATCATTTAAATAGTCATAACGTTAAATGCATGGCCTAAAACCTCGACCCTGACGAAAGTTCATAGTTCATCCGTATCGCTCATTATAAATTAAATAGAAATAAAAATTAACAGATTAGGTGCAAACTTATTGCATTAGTTTAATGGAACAATGCATATTATCAGTCATCCATGTAGATATCAAAACCGTATTACGAAAATAAAAAGGAGGAACTTGACATTATTTTACACACGTCCATATTGCAGAGATTTTGAACCTTTTTCTCTCTTGTTATATCAGTTTATATTTTTCACGCAATTCGTATCCATTACCCAAATTTATTTGTGATACTAAATAACGTTGTTTCCTGCAAAGTTTTTTAATGTTACCATAATGCTTGATGCGTTGCCACGATATTTTTCGTCTCTTAAAATATGTATTCTTTTCTTCTTTCTCTGTCGATATTTAGCTACTGCGCTAAAAATACAAATAGTCAAAAGTAGAGTCGGAAAGTACCAAAGTAACCATACCATTTGCTCCTTTTTGCTACAACTTATATCATCGATGTTGCTTGATGGAAATTAATTGTCAACACGGTGCTAACTAACTAAAATTTGTAACGTTCAATCGAAAATTGAATCTTTGTTTATTGTCTATGTACAGTCGCAAATAACTGTTCGTATGAAAGTTCAACTGACATACTAATCAATTCAATGTATTAAAAATCTGATTGCATAATTATTTATTGTTTGTATTAGTTTTATAAGTTTCTCATGGATTATTTTTACTAACGGATAATATTATCTTAAGGAAAAATTCTATAGTTTTTATCACTTCTGAAATATAATCGTTATTCCAAACGACCTTTGCTTTCTTTCTGAGTCATTGCATTAATTCAAACTATAATATATATTCTTAATGAATAACGATAGATGAATTTCCACATATAGAGATAATTTGAATAAATTATTTAAATTCCTCACTTAAATTTCTTCCAAGATTCAGCATCCAATGTTTGCAATAAGTGCTTAACCATGGATTCTCTATCGCAATTATGCCGGTGTGATTAAATGAAATGTTGCGGAATTCCATTTAATATTGAAGCATTATTTTTAGAATAAAATTATATTTAATGCTTATAATATTTAATATTCCTAACGATTTTTTACGTATTTTTACATAGGGCTTAAATAATGAATTTTCAATATATCGATACAAGTCGCAATTTTCCAAACAAACATGGCGGTCCTTATTGGGTACTAATCAATTTTGAGTGTACGATTTACAAAAATGTTCTAACGTAACCAATTTAATTATGTTGCTATTATTTGAATATGCAGCAGAGATAATGTACGTTCGTTGAATAATGATGATAAAGCGAATAGGTATCATAATTTGTGTGATCGTGTAAATCAGCTCGTTTTTGTACACTAGCAACGACAGCTGATAACATATTTACCGCTCGTAGTTTTTTTTCTTACGCGGCAACCCTGAATCAGTGCAGCAAACCTTTGACAAGATGACTAACCAATACCTGACCATTTTCATTAACGTTTCGTGACATAGCCGCAAGCTATCTGTCATTTTCTGTGTGAGTTGTCAATTTGCTGTGATTTGTAGATGTAATTGTGTTATTTAAGTGTTTTTATAGACTCCAGTGGTAATTGTCCACTATACATCAACTGTTTCTTAGCGTAATACTAAATCGCGCAGTATGCATCCACATACGCAATATTGATGTTATTTTGTTATCTTTATAGGTGAAAGCGTAATCTTTTCCGGGATGCAAGGTAAGGCATTTTTTCATATTTATATTAATATACTCATTTAAAATATACTTATTATACGGATTTCGTATATTTGTAGAGGTAATTAAATTGTTATAACCGATCTGTCAAAGTCTGACCTGTCTTTTCTTGAATACAATGGACTGTCGCAGCCAATCTTGCGATATCATTAGTGTGTGTATAAACTAGAAAAATCTATTGTCTTAAAAGATTCATGGCACTGCCATGATTTTTCGGTAATCGGAAGCGATTATCCTTTGTATCAATCTCCATATGATAGTATGTATGGAACGTAGTAGTTTTTACAACAATATGGGAAAAATGTTAGGGGTTTTCTTGATAACTAGTTAGTTCTCAGATGGTGTTTGGTATGGCTACTTAATATTTCCTATTGTATTTTTAAAAAATCATTATGTTTCCAATTACTAAACCTAAATTTTCCGCCATTTTTTTTGTGTTTTTGTTTATATGTACTTACATCATCAAAAAACGTTTTGCGAAAGACGGTGTTACCGAATTTTTAGAACATATGTTATGTTTTAGTATGTCAACAAACACATCTGGATTTCATTTTCATTGCATTCACTGTAATTCTCCATGGATATTCATTATAAATAATTCAATTTGAAAATAAAAATATCTTACTTTTATTTAGACAGATTTCATAAAGCAGTTGAAATGTGACTTTGAAATTGATGAAAATGGTTGGGTATGAAAATATGTGTAAACATATACTAATTACCTTGTTTTTATTTTCTTATTAAACTATCAATATTTTTGTGTAATTAATTAATTGTTTTGATAAATGAGTTGGCAAGCACACATGCTTGTACAGCATTCACCACCGGAAGTGCACGGTCAAATAGTATATTTGCCTATTAAAATATAATGCAGGACAGGATACTCAATAATAGCAATTTGTTGATAATGAAATTTCTCTACAAGTTCACGTTATAAATATACATATACCACGTTCTACTCCCAATATGGACCTACACAGTGTGAAGATATCCACTCCGAAAGAGGAGTGTATGGATTTTCAATGTGAAGACGTCGACAGATTATTTTTCACGAGTAATTGTTTGTCAGACAATTACTTAATCCAATGGGCATCCCGCCCTGCATTTACGGATTTTTAAAATCTGACAGACGGGGAATCGAACCTGCATTCTCCGGATCGCTAGGCGCGCACGCTACCATCTACGCTAACGGGGATATATATTGATGTTCTTTATTTTATTCTGATCTATCGTTTTTGTCAGACATTTGTTATTCTACACAGATGTATGTATGACTATTCAGTACTATTGATTCCACAAGTTTTATCTCGATCCATTGTTTTTGTCCTACATTTGTTATCCCATTCATACATAGATGAACGTATGACCTAGTCTAACCGTTATTGGTGAAAAATCAAGACTGCAAGCTCACTTACTGTCCACCTATGTACAGTATCGCCGAGTCGGTTTGTATTTACTTCTGCCTCGTATCTCGAATTGCGAATTATTCTGACTTGCCACTAAAATGCTGCCCATGAAGAAAGTCACTGTATCATTATATACTAAAATAAACATACTATTTGCTTGAACTAAATGAGCAAATCGACATTCACAAAATGAACTGATGGCAAACATTGACATTAGTGACCATTAAAAAAGACATTCATCTGCATTATTTTAATCAGAGATCGTGGTCTCAAGTGTTTTTAGTACCTACAAGATACCTTAACTATTTTTAAAATTATTTTTTAATGCTGATTGTCCATACCGGTTTCATACCAAAGATCCTTCTATGCGTGCCATGTGATACTATTCTCTACAAGAAAAATGTGATACTATAAAATGGATATAATATAATAGGTCGAATATCAATATGGAATCTAGATATTTGTGAGAATGCATTAAAAATCATATTTATCGATTTCTTTGCAAGCAAAATATGTCATTTATTGTCTATCTATTCTTCTCGTCTCCTTGGTAGCCAAGAGGTTAGTGTGCGTGGCTTGGAGTTGGAGATTGCAAGTAAAATTCTAACAGCTGCTAGATTTTAAAAATCTAAAGATGCTGAACAGGATGCCTATTAGGTTGACTAATTGGCTTACTACCAATTCTCATAAAAACTATGTTGAAATTAAGTATTGACAATATGAAGATTCATACAACAAATTTCTAGAGTATTTATTTTTACACTGTTGAGATCCATATCCTTATTGCAGAATGGAATCTTTACAATTGTCCTCCACCTCTTCAATCTTTTCCAGATTTCAAGCTGTTTTATTTTACTTCAGCTCTCTCTCCTAACTTAATTTTCTTTAACAGTTAGGATCAATGCTGTCTCATAATCTAAAACAGCAATATCCATGTCACACACATGTGGCCTATTTAAGATTTTGTGACCCCTTCGATCTACTGATAAGAATGCCATTTTTTTTCAAATTGATAAATAAATGATTTTAATAGTGAACATATAGATTTTCCTAACTATGCTAATGAAGTCACAAAATCGATGACAGATTTTCATTTCTTTCTTCAAAAATTTCTCAATTCTCTTAACCGTTTGATTGGTGAGTTTTTTTTTTGCATACACATCCTGAGAGTGAGTTAATTTTGTACTTTTTTGTTTTTATTTTTTACGTTTTTACGATTTTTTATAAACGTCATTTTTTATTTTTTATGTTTTTTTAATTTAACAAAATCAATTATATTGAAAAAGAAATTTGTAAGGACTAATTATATGAATGATTTATGTGACATTGCACTTATCAGTATTGATATTAGACTCCTTCAAAGCAGCCCGCCACATATGCTTTTTATTTCTAAGATATTTTTTCGCAATGTTTATCGATGTTTTTCATATCTAAAAATATACAACAAAATTATATTGTTTCTCACGTTTCATTGATAAATCTATGTAGTATTTATAAAAAAATATATAATAATATTTGATTTGGAATTATAAGCATACCATTTAAACAAATAAAAGCTTATAAAAAAGGCGCCACGGCGTATAAACGTACCGGTACGTTCATACTCTATATGGGACAATGGAGTGTAAACGTACCAGTACGTTCATACTAATCAAAGGGTTAATTCATTTGATGTGAAATTCGAACCTGCACTTCCAAATTAAAAAAATTTAGCTTATAGACTTGCAATAAAGCATTCAGGTGAAAGCCATATTCGATGGGAATATAGTACCCAACTTTTATCAGAAATATATCCTTGAAGATAAATTTCCAAAATTAAGGCAACTGGGAATGTGCATTATAACTGCTGTCTGAACCATATATCACTGCAAAATCATTTTTTTTTGTTTCAAAATTATAAAATCAAAGTTGACTAATAAAAACTTAACCAATAAAGTGCGATGCGCAATGTCTAAATTACTGGACAATATTAAAAAAATATCAGACAATAAACGACAAATGTTTCATTAATTTTACAAAGTAGTCAAATATTTCGATTATAAGTTGTTTATTTTTAATATAAAAAAAATGTCATATTATTAATTCATAAAACATTTATATCTGTGACTCATCAAAGACTTTTATTTTGTCCACCAAATAATTTCAGTTGGATATCCCTGATATAATATCTTCTCGCTATGACTCGTACTGTAATATATTTTACTCCGGTTGGCTACAAATTAATTATCGTTCCTTTCCTTTTCGATTCTGACTGATCATTTTTATCCTCTCAATTTGGTATTTAATTCCGATCCATAGATTTAATGCTTTTTTTATATGCAATTTATGAATATTAGCTCGCTGACATGAAATGTTGTTTCTTATCAATCACAAATGTCTTCAGGTGAAGCAGATGACATCCCAGGAATCGGGCAGTATGATGACTTCCACACCATTGACTGGCAAAGAGACATTGCCAGAGATCGTATGCACCATAGACATATAGTTAAAAAAAAACATGATTCTATATGGCATCTAATCAAGGTAATGTAGATTGAAGTAGTTATTATATGCATTAGTTGTATTCGTTAAAACTTTCCCATATATGTATATATAAATATCAATGAAAAAACATTTTTGTGTAAAAAGTCTCACTGATATTAAATTATCAAGGATTTTTATAAATGTTGTGCCTAACTGGAATATCGAGTCCATCAATAAAATATTCATAGTTATTTCAATTGACACACTGCTATATATCAAATATGCTAATTGTTTGTCATGAGAAATAGTTTAAAATATTATTTTGGGGCAGATGATAAATTATAGATAGATAAATAAATTACTATTGTATGCTTTGCTTTTATATTTCAGAGTGCACATGATGCGTGGTCGGGATGGTTCTGTGTTCTATTGGTAGGCCTGTTTACAGGAGCACTTGCTGGCGTAATTGATATCGGTGCAAGTTGGATGACAGATCTTAAATTTGGCATTTGTCCACAAGCATTTTGGTTCAATCGTGAGCAGTGTTGCTGGTCATCTAATGAAACGACATTTGACCATGGCAATTGTTCTCAGGTAAATATAGAAATAATCATCTTAGTCCATAAACATTGATTACTTTAAGATCATATGTTTCATGTTTTTTTTTTTTCAGTGGCTTACATGGCCAGAAGTCTTTGGTGAGCCCCGGGATGGAGCTGGTTCCTATGTTATTTCCTATTTGTTTTACATCATCTGGGCCCTTCTATTTGCATCTTTATCAGCATCTCTTGTGAGAATGTTTGCTCCATATGCCTGTGGGTCCGGTATTCCTGAAATCAAAACAATTTTGAGTGGATTTATCATTAGAGGCTACCTGGGAAAGTGGACTTTAATTATCAAATCAGTTGGTCTCATGCTATCCGTGTCATCGGGTCTATCACTTGGAAAAGAGGGTCCTATGGTTCACATAGCTAGTTGTCTTGGTAAGTTTATTGATAACTATTTTATAATAATTATGCATACCATATTCTACTAACAGAAAAAGCATGTAGTCTTCCATATTTTTGATATACAGATAACCCCCTTATAACATTGTTCAAGAATTGGGGAAAACCCTTATATAACATGGCAGTCTAGAACACGGGTTCACAGTTTGAGAAGATAATTTTTTTTTTATGAACGTATTAACCATGTTATACGGGGCTTACTTGTGACATAGTGGATGTTTATAATGACTACTCATGTATCATTTTGCTCGACTTATCAGATACATGTCTCAGTGATTGTATGAAAAAAATTGTTATTATTAATTGAACTAGTAATAGTAATTTTATCAAATTTCATCTCATTATACTGACGATATCCAATCATGCAATTGTTCCTTAATATTTTTAATATTTAATTTTTTAGGGAATATATTTTCATATCTGTTTCCGAAATATGGGCGAAATGAAGCCAAAAAGAGAGAAATATTATCAGCGGCCGCAGCTGCAGGAGTCTCAGTGGCCTTTGGTGCACCGATTGGAGGAGTATTATTCAGTCTTGAAGAGGTAATTGCATGCTATGATGTTTACAGATTGATTAAACAACTAAAATTTTGAATATAATGCACACTATTTATTTAAACCTGTTTACTAAAGTTTCTGGGATATTATTTAGGATTTACAATACATATTGATGTACCTCTTCTAATAAAACTCAATCATATTCATAATGTATGTCTTTACAGGTATCATACTACTTCCCGTTGAAGACTTTATGGCGATCATTTTTCTGTGCCCTGATAGCCGCTTTCATTCTTCGGTCCATCAATCCTTTTGGAAATGAACATTCCGTGCTATTTTTCGTGGAATATAACAAACCTTGGATATTCTTTGAGCTCGTACCATTTGTGGGATTAGGAATAATTGGGGTAAGCTACAAATACTCATATTGTATTTTAAAGAGATTTAATGACTTGACACATGATTTGTCTCATGTATTTGCTTTACATTTTCAGGGGTGCATAGCCGCACTTTTTATCAAGGCAAACATATACTGGTGCCATTACCGTAAATTCTCAAAGCTCGGACAGTATCCAGTCATGGAAGTATTTGTGGTGACACTGATCTCTGCCATAATCGCATATCCTAATCCTTACACCAGGATGAACACGTCTCAGCTTATTTATTTGCTCTTCAACCAATGTGGAATTTCCAACTCTGATCCTCTATGGTAAGTCTCTTTATATTCTTTAGAATTCTGTATAGTAGACATGTCTAAGTTAATGTCTGTAGAATTCTTCATTACCATGTCATTAACAATAATTTTGATCTGAGATATCTGTCGATTTTAGTAATATATTGACACTTATAGGCTATATATTATACATATAGCTTATACTTGCTGATGAAGAAATGGAAAATTATATTTCTCTTTTATGTTTGTAGTGATTACAATCGCAACTTTACCGATGTTAATTCAGCCATTGAGATAGCAGCAGCTGGTCCGGGTGTTTATCGTGCCGTGGTGCATTTATTATTGGCTCTTGCTCTCAAACTAGTTATGACTGTCTTCACCTTTGGTATGAAGGTGCCCTGTGGACTCTTCATCCCCAGTCTTTGCTTGGGTGCCATCGCTGGAAGGATTGTGGGAATAGGTAAAAACCTTTTTTTCACCCCTATTCAGGGGCAATTTTCATTTTATGGTTAACTGAGTTTAAGAATAAATCACTAAATAATTTACTTATAAGTTAAAAGGCTTATTAAAAAAAGTTAAGGGCTGTCATTAGATAGTATTATGAATTGCAGGCATGGAGCAATTGGCATACAATTATCCCAAAATCTGGCTGTTTAGCGGAGAGTGCTCTACTGGTGAAGATTGCATCACACCTGGCTTATATGCAATGGTCGGAGCTGCTGCTGTACTTGGCGGTGTCACTCGAATGACAGGTAATTATTTGTAGTAAAAGTTGTCTTTTGTCTGCACCAATGTATCATTGCTAGCAATCTGAAGAATATGTGTTTGATTACCACGTCTGTTGAATTTTTAAATATCTGAACTGATTGTTTGCCCACCAGTTTGAGAAATTGTCTGACAAGTAATTATCGTGTAAAAGACATGTTTTCTCAATGCTGAGATCCATATACTCGACTTTCGGAGCAAACATGATTAATAAAAATGTTGGTATTATTTCAAAAGATGCCAGGCAATATAAGAGTATCATTATTTCAAATGAATTCATGGTAAAAATCACACGCCGTGTGGATTTTATCTGTTTGTTTAATAATGAAATGTTCATACTCATCCGCTGTAAAAATGTTATAGGTTATCTACTTTTATAGCAGTGACTTTTTAATGGACTGTGATTAATATTATGCATAGTAATTAAACACTTCTATATAACACAATATTTTTAATGAATTTCTCCACAATAGACATATTTAATTTCGTGGGCTGTAGTCCAATTGTAACAATTTTTTTTATGCATCTTTGTAATTTTAGATGTTGTTAGCTGTCGAAAAAGTTTCCGAATATTTTTGATTTATCAAATCTTTCACACTAACAACAAAATTTTCAATATACGGCACGGATAATTGCTGTATCTTCAAGTTATCAACATTCAGCTCCAAGATATGTGGAGCAAATGAAATTTCATAACTTTTCTCGAGGGTTGATCGTTAGGCGACGTTTCAGTCTAATTTCACCTATAACTTCCATTGCACTATTTGTCAGTATTGTGCTAACCCACTCTAATCATGTCTTATTGTTTTCAGTGTCATTGGTGGTGATAATGTTTGAGCTGACGGGCGGGGTGCGTTACATTGTGCCACTGATGGCTGCTGCCATGGCATCGAAGTGGGTAGGAGATGCGCTCGGCCGCCAGGGTATTTACGATGCTCACATCGCGCTTAATGGATATCCTTTCCTCGATAGCAAAGACGAGTTCCAATATACTTCACTCGCCGCAGACGTCATGCAGCCGAAGTATTTAATCCATTTTCACTTTATTAAGCTATTTACTATGACGTTTCTATAAGTAAAAGCAGTATATTCATGCAGTATTATACTAGACTATACATTAAATGTATTCTAGAAAAATGCATAATGTGAATATTGATCTTTTGAAAATTTAATCAATAATTTCGACTTGATTACCATCATATAATTTTGATCACGCTTCTCAATGTTGTATCAAAAGCGACATCAATATCATTCATAAACATTCCAATGACGTAACCTATGAAAGCTCTTTATAGCTAGTATATTATATTTACTTTATATTATATCAACATTTGTGTTATACTAAATAGATTTTTTACATTAAAATATCCACATATTTTTTGAATGTTAACAATGAGTATTACATGATAATATTTACACTAAACATAATCATGATGAAGTTTCAGTTGGATAATTCTTACATACATTTGAAGGGCAACTAATTAGAAACGACATTTTTTTTCATGAATCATTCATAAAATCTGATGGTACTTGATGGAAAATCAAAAAAATAACTGCATACAGTGGAATCTCAATCTGTCATTCCTGCGTTTGTCGTTCATATTTTATAGTCCTGGCTAAATGCTATTAGCTCTTTGCAAGTCTATATTTTTGTTTTGCCATTCTGTTGACTTGGTATTGGAAACAGAATTCTGAAAAGTTGTCAACACAATAAAATATAAATGTTGAAATAGTTTCGGTGGATTAAAAAGAAAGTGAATTCATGTAGAAAGAAAAATATAATATTAAGTAGTAGTATTTTTTTTCCAAAATCCATATTGTCATGATCGTAGTATAAATATTATTGTGTGAGAGGTCTTAATTAGTCCAAGTCACATTCTTGATGTATTTAAATGTTTTTGCTTTGCTATGTGCGATATTTTGCTTTATTAAAATTTATAAAATAAAACTATGTATTTCATGCAGCTCTCGAGTTGTGTTCTTGACTTTTCCAAAGAGGAGACCATTGGTAGAATTCAGACTTTTAGGTGCTAAATCTTTGTTTAGTGGCAAACCAGGGATTTAGCGGCTTTTATAAATTGACGGAATCATATTGCCAGCATTCCATTGCTCACACAATCATGTTTTGACGTTTGACATTGTTGACATTCATAAAATATTTATAACCATACACACAGAAAATGTGATTTGATTTCATTGTAAAAGATACCAATGAATGCTTTTTAGGTTGGATTTTGTTTGGTTGTCAATACCTATTACGATATTACGCAATGGAGATGATATTTATACTCCAAACTAAAAGTTGCCAACTTAAATCTGTAAAATTATTAATAGACGCTAAATCCCTATTTAACCTTAAAACCTATGTAAAACACTTCTTATTTATGTTAATTTGAAAAATTGCAATTTATCTCAAAAATTCATCGAACACAAAGTTTCTTTGGTTTATATGATTTTTGACATACGTGAAAACTTCTGGAATGAATTACTCACGTAACTCGAGGACTAGGTTTATATGTGATGCTTGAAAGAATATCAAAAAAGACAATTATAAAAAAAATGGTTTTAATAAAGTGTGAAAGTTAATAAAATGAATTGTCAATTACAAATTAGTTTGAATTATACAATACAATATTTATATTATATAAAATAACTAATTACATTTTTTTAATACTTAAAAGTTGCAACTTGACTTGTTCATCTGTATGTACAATGCTTAGCACAGTGGCAGTTTTTTTCTCTTACATTACAACATTTTTCTTTGATAATAATAATATTTATTGCACCTTGAAAATGTTGCGCTTGCGTTTCATATAACATGCTTTCATAAGTTGCAGATTTGGCATTTTTGATTTTTTTTATATTATGTACTAGCATTTCGAAGAAGTTGCGTATTTGCTGTGTTTTATAGAATTTATTTTGTCCACAGGCGAAACGAAACTCTCAGCGTCATCACGCAGGATTCCATGACCCTTGATGACATTGAAGTACTTTTGAAGGAAACTGAACACAATGGATATCCTGTTGTAGTATCCAGAGAATCACAATACCTCGTTGCATTCGTTCTCCGGAGAGATCTCAATCTTGCCATAGGTGCGAAAATATCGTGTTGAATAACTCTTGAAATATCAAGGGATCACATCTTACTAGAAATAGATTCTCAAGACATTTTTATAAGTTAAATGAATAAAAAAATATGTAATTGCAAACCCACAAGAAGATTTCACAAATTTATATTATTCACTTAACCTCTGAATATAAGGTTTTGTAGTTTTATTAATTTTATTTGTTTTGGAGGTAAGGGACTTTAATTCCTTTATATTTTCATTGAATAACGTTCACTTGTCATTCTTATTTCAGCAAATGCACGGACGATGATCGAAGGAGTATCTGGTCAATCGCTGGTAATCTTTAGTGGAACACCCACACCACAAGGGTCATCGCAGGGATTCGCTGCACCCAGGATATACTTGCACAAAATTTTAGACATGGCTCCCATTACAGTCACCGATCAAACTCCCATGGAAACAGTCGTAGACATGTTTAGAAAACTTGGATTGAGGCAAACGCTCGTCACACATAAC
>JAGVSQ010003312.1:0-21958 GCA_022683975.1 Rhyacophila evoluta | reverse complement strand
ACAAGCATTCAACACCAAAATCGCCACTTTGAAAAGTTGAGATGCAAAACCTCCATTATTGAAAAATTAATTGTGTTTTTTGTAGCAATTGATTAGCTTAATTTGAAATTGCGAATCCAAAAACAAATCTAATAAGATGTCAGCAAAATTCAACATTATTCAAAAATGTGTAAAAGAACCATTTAAAGCGTTTTTTTCGATTACTGAACAATTTGTATTTGTGGATAATCCATCGATCTGATCGCCTCATATTCGCATATCGTTCGTATCCATACAGCTGAAAGGCAGAAAACCCGTGTCGTAAATAACAATACAACATATTGTACATTTCGATAATATTATTTAATTATTATATTTTGTTGAAAATCGCCAAAGTTGTGGCATCTGTTTGTGTCATTGGGCGAACTGAAGCCCTTTGCCACGTTGCAACATAATATCCGACGCAGTGAAGTCGGCGCGGCGCATAAAATATAATATCGCAGCGAGCGTTTAACATTGGCCCACTTTTTCCTACTCTTGAAAATAATTTATTGTCGGGCGGCGGGTAAGGCCAGCCGAGATTAGGCCGCGGAGCAGGGCCGTTTTATCTCTCGAGCCCTTTGTCGCCGACGCATTCGTTCTACGCGTTGGGCGCCCTTTACGCCGCGCACAATATATGAATTTATTGCACTCCAATGAAATATTGTCTATTGCCGCACTAATTATATCGATGGGCTGAAGCCAAAAGAGCCACAGGTTTTTTTTTCCTATTTTCTTTTTAAACGTGTTTGTAAGTATTTCTAAGAAAACGCAGATCAGATATATTCAAATAACTTAATATACCTCCTTTTAAAATTTAGTTTTGTTATTTACCAAATATCAAATAAATCAAACGTGGATTCTCAACGTGGTATTCTAACCCTTCGAAAATCCATAGCATTTTTGTCTATTATATTGGGTCAGACTTGATTTTTGGATATGTTCACCCGAATATAAGACCCGATCTTATATTAATTTTGAACTTTTAAACTAGGGATTATTTTAGGGGTATAGCTTGTATGTATGTATGTGTATACCATGTCGCTCTTAAAGTAAAGCATATGGATATCCACAACGCGGAGACGTCTTGACAGATTATTTTTCACGAGAATTGTTTCTCAGACAATTGCTCAACCCGATAAGCATCCAGCCTCGTATTTTTGGATTTCTAAAATCCGACAGATGGGGAATCGAACCCGCATTCCCCGGATTGGTAGGCGCGCACGCTAACAGCTACGCTACCGGGTAGACACATGCATTAGCTATTTTCTATCGTTTGCCTTTTGCGATAATTAGTTATTTCCACTAAGACGGATCGCTAAAATGCAAGTAACTATTGCACTTTCGTCACCCGTTGAAGCAATGTTGATTGACGAAGCACCTTTCTGTTCAACGATGCCATCAATAAAGGACTAGAATGCAAGTGCTCGTTTAATAACTTCAGCATCCTTCGGCTCAAACAGTGTTGTCGATATTCTTAGAGAGGGCTCGCATAATATTTTTCACTTTGTCCTATTTTCGGGGTAAGGCTTATATAAAAATCATGGTAAGGCTAATTTCCAGAGCGGGTCTTATTTTCGGGGATGCACAGTATGTGTATTTATGTACAAAATATATCATACGAAATGCAATATTAATAATAATTATTATTAACAAACTTGCTGTGCCCATTAATTATGATAATAACGATAAAAATGCAACAATTTACACCATTTAGTACATAACCTTCCCATACTTGTATTAAAATAAATAATTCTACTCCGACATCGTAATCTAATCTATGTCTATTTAACGCACGTATCCTAAAATACTCAGACGTAATTTAAGTAAATTCATATGATGACCCTGATAAGCCAAGCTGTATATTTAGTATTTCGTGTTTTTTTCTAAAATTACTTAATACATCATAAACGATGCGAGTATTTGAGTTTCCGAATAATTAATTATTGTATAGTACCCATACATTAGTTTTTTTTATATATATAATATGTGTTTATACTTCCGCTATTGTATTCATGATCATTGATCAACGTATCCATAATTACACGAATAGTGGTATAATAGAAAAACATTTTTCTATGCAATTCGGTTAGATGTACTGATTACTACTAAACACAGCGATCGAGAGGCCATAACATTGCGTCGATTGAAATCAAAGTACAAACGGCAGCAAAAAATCCACGCCTCAGTAAAAATAATTGCGTTATTTTTTGTGATTAAGAATCGGCGCACGCTTCATTTTCTCACGGTCACTTGCACGTGCGGAGTCGCTCCAGGAAGCGAAGGAGCCGTCGCCAACGATCGGCTCGCGTCATTATCGAGGCCCTCTTCCTTTTGGTTGACCGTTCGATTATCCGTTCGCCGATTATTATTGCTGTGCGCATCGATCTCGTCGACCACCTACTCAGCGAAAAGATACTGCGTCGAACGAATAACGTTTGTTCAACGAAGGGTCAAATGGTTTCTCTAGTATACACCACGATTCCTGTAAAACATGAATAGAAGTCGAATGTATTTTTTGGCCACAGTGTAATTTTGTACTACGTCAAACCTAGTTAGTAATATTATGGTTTTTATTTTGAATAATATGCTAATTTTATATTTTAAATTTTTAAATGGTCCATCTTCCTTACTTAGAAATATGTTTTATGTAATACGCAAATCAATTTAACGGCCACCGCGGAAGGAAATCGTTTTTCCTTCCAGAAATTTAATTCATTCCTTTGTTCTCACGGTGCTCGCCTAGGAAACAGGCGACATTACAACACATTGACATATGGATTAATTTTAAATACCATTAATGCGTCGAATGAACTTGTTATTTTTCATTAAAGTTAATACCAATTGGGTAAAGATTATTTTTTTCGTATTTTCATTAGAAATAATAATAGTTTTTGATTCAATAAAGAAATTTTAAAAGCCTATTTTGCTGTCGATGTTGATTTTTATACATTTAAATATTCCGATATTAATTCAATTAGTGTTTTTATATCCATCGACGTTACGCAACCGCTGTAGCAGTGTTTTTCAAATGCTGTATCGCCGAAACTCGATTCTGAGCTGCAAGTCCTTGGATGAATACAATTATGTATGTTAAAATATTACTTAGGACACATTACAAAGAAATAATCACACACTTGATGAATCGGCGTAAGGACCATAGTGGAAATCGATATTGATTTGAAAAGTATGTACTAAAGTACACTGTATAACTATGTATGTATTAATCAGCTCATCATTGATCTCGTTGATGCTGAACGATGTGCGTGTGTATATGACGACGTTTGCATACTAGGCTTAAAACACTGTGTATCAGTTTATATAATGAGGGTTTAAATTGTCACTTATTGCTTTATAAAGTAATATACAATTTAATGTAAATTTTTGTAAAGTAAAAGTGTAGACGTGTAAGAACATCCCATTTTTATTGATATGATAATTATAAACGTTAATATACACGAAGATTGCACGAGGAAGCTGTAGGATTTTTTTACATTTGTATCATTTTTAGAGCTAATTATCTAATTCTGTTTTTGGCAAAACACTGTTTTTTTATATTGTGGCCAATTTATAATTAGTAACATAACCGCATGTGCCACTCCCATTTCGGAATCAAAGGAGCGCTTGAGATCAAATTTGAATGCATGGAACTAATTTATGTGACATTTCATATGTTTTTGTGAACAGAAATATAAATAATCTTTCGTTTCTTTACAAAACATAATAATTATAGAAAGAGCATAAGGGATTTTTTCAATCCTGAAGTCAACTTTTTTTTTCGTAATGTTTACATATTTTTTCCTAGCTTAAAAATATGATGCAATTGTAATGACTTCTAAATATCATTATTAAATCTATCTAAAAAAATAAAAGAGTAGCACAGACGTACATGTACGCCCATACTCATCAAAGGGCTGTATTTATTGGAGGTTGATTAAAAAATATATTCGTATCGTAGCTGCATACTTAATCATTGGTTACTTAATCCGTTTGTCAAGCGGGTTCCGCAGTTTAATGATGTTGGGAAACGCTTTGTTGCATAATTAATCTGTTATAACTATGAGTTGCCATTGACCTTTTTGTCGAATCACCTAAAAAAGAGAATCGGCCAAGGTAAATGCAATAAATTTTCATGCATGATGTGCTCATACGTCTGACATAATAAACACATATTACGCGTTCTCAACTGACTGTTTTTATCCTAAAAAATAATTGATTTTTAAAAATCAAATATATTCAACGATAAAACTATGCCGCGAACAATAACAACATAATTATTGCGTTTCAAATAAAATTATTCTCGGCTACTTCCGCACTGAGCCAGTTGGTCGTACATTTTTTTTCTCCTTTAAGTATATAACGATTAAATTATTTGATTTTTACAGTTAAATAACATTCTGATGATCTTCTTTTTACGCAATCTTAGTAAATACGACGAGAAAACTCGTGAAATAGGTTTGATGTTTGGTTTAGTATAAATCATGCGTGACCGAAACAATTGTGTTTCGACTCGTTTTCTTTATAAATATCCCGCAACAAACATAATGAGTATATTCGTACTGTATAAGTTTTACGTGAATAAATAATAAAAGGCATTTGTGAAGTTATGTAGACACATATCTACTCAAATGCCCTTTACTGTTTAGTTAAGCATGATTTGATACAATAAAAATGCGTCGATAGATAGCTGGGAATATATCTTTTACGTCAATATACATACTGAGCATTTTAAAAATGTATTTTCATAATATTGTTATTTTTATATACATCCAAATATTATATACATTCTTTTAAATATACAGTCAAAGTCGTATCTGTCATTTGATAACGTATGCTAAGATATTTACACACTTTTGCAATAGACAGGCCATTAAAAATGATTTTCGCATTTGAACAAATTTTTATTATAAAATTTTAGTCACTGTAGTAAAAATATATTTTTTTAATCCTTAATTAATAGATACGCGAAAGCGGTTGCGTTTTTTTTTACGAAATACGTACGTAATGTGTAGCTATTAAAAGTCTTCTGGCGTAAGCATCATTTAGGGATTGACGGCCACTGTAATAATATTATACAGATAACGTTTATATTTTTCTGTATGGATTTTTGAATGTTTTATTTTTTATTAACATCTACTTTATACGCTACTTAAGCTATACATATGGACACCATACATATAATGTCTCCCAGGTCTTGTCAGCATAGCGTAGCTGAGTCGAATACATTCTAAATATTTAGCGACTTCCGGGGTTCTCTGCAATAACATAGGCCTTCCGTACATTAAAATACAATAGCATATTATACACAATATAAGCAATTAATGCAGGCGTTTTATATCAAATTTTGACTAGATTAAGGTGTTTTATTTTTCAAAAATTCTTAATATTTGTTGGATTAATTTTATTTTTCCGTATTACATGTTCTTCTATAACCTCTAATAGATTCTGTAACACGCTCGATAACATGATAAGTTATAACAGTGAAGTGAAAAAAAGCCTTGTTTATAGCATACCTTTTATTTGGTTGCCATCATTGTACTTGAGAGATAAACAGTTTTATAATACTATTAGGAAGACAGTAGCTTTCATCGTGAATTTTTTCATCACTATTGATTGATACGTGTGAAGCACGCGATGCATTGCAAACACTGTGCTATAAATTTCACGTTCAAACGTCTTTGCTTGGTCTCCTTGTCCGGCCCTAAGGCGAGCCCGCGGTTTCACTCCTGTCTCTTTTAATTTAAGTATGTATGTCGTCATTGCGCCTAGTTCTGCAATGAACAATTAATTATTATAACTGGCGAAATCCGCTCGCAGACTCGTATCTCCAATTTATTATGTAAGTTAAAAATAGCCAGTCATCGAAATGCGGATTTAAAATAAGTGTGATGCAAATAATAATAGTATGACAGAATGGCGTTGTGTTTTTTTTTCCATCGGTTTGCCTTGCGACCGTGCGGCGAGTGCGTTACCCTTTCGCATTCAGTTTTTACAATATCACGGCCGCCGCGGCTGCAGAGCGCAATCGCCAATTACGTCAGACCGAGCGATACTCACTTATTTGCCTATTTTATATACGTGTATACATTGCAAGGAACCGACTAATTCGGTATCTTATGCTGCGTCCAGACTGGGCAAAAAACAAGCGAACGAAGGCTTATTTTATATTGTTGTAAGCCTTCGTTCGCTTGTTTTTGGCCCAGCCTGGACCCAGAATTACCTGATGAACATTTTACTTTAAATAGCGAACCACGCAAATCGTTTCTCAATCTCTAAATTTTCACAAAATATCTCCCACACAGCTTTAATAAATTCACGAATAATTACTTGTATATTATTGAGGAGTGCAACAACTGATTTGGCGTCTTCATGCGAAACCCATTTTTACATGTTGTATATAAAGAAACTCAATTTTATCCGCAGAAGTCCAGACTCCAGATACGAGATGACTCGAATGAAGATTCGCTCTTTTTTCACTTTCGCTTTAGTTTTAGCTTGGCAGTAAGTAGTTCGCCAGTGGAATACTATGCTTATCCGGTTTTACTAGACAATTTAAAGGAATCATTGCAAGAGTCAATTTAGTAACATCTCTCAACTTGTTAGTGTATATATACTTAGACGTAAAATGGAATCTGGCAGTGAAGTGTTTCATGTTGGTTATCGGTTATTCGAAGGTTCTGTTAATTTTGCGGTAGGAATAAATAATATCGTATTAGACGAGTGACAAATGCATGATTGCACTCGAAGGTATACAATTCTAGCGTATTTTTTTTAATTTTTATTTTTTTATACATACTTCCAAAATATAACTGATATCATGACTTATAGATGATAAGGAATAGAACTGCAGAGCCGCAGTTCATAGGTATTAAAAAATCGTTACAGGAAACGATTTACTTATACACACAAGAGTAGGTGCAAATGTATTTTTGCGAGATTGTGTGCGTGTGTATGTATGTGTGTGTGCATTACACAATGTTTTCGGCTGTGCCAACGAAGTGGAATTTGAAAAATAAAATCAAGGCCGCGCCATTTTCTTATCGGTGAGGTCGATGACATTCTGTTGATAATAATTGCAATCTGTATCCTCGCTTCGAATGTTCGCTCGCTGATATAATAATGAAAAAAACTCGCATCGCCATTGATCGGGCTCGTGCATACACAACACATACGCGGATGTGATATTTCGGTGCAAATACATACACCATCGGCTTACATTATTACTAGGCGTGCATGTAGCTATTGCAGTAATAAAAACCGTATTGCCACTTTTAACAATCATGACGTCGTTTATAACAGACATTCTAATCTAAGCCATACTAACGCAGCAGTTCGCGTTCGTTTTTCATTTCGAACATTCATAATTAATTTATGTCGGTTAAATTTAATCTAGCATATGAAATGTCCTGGTACATTCTATGATGGTGACGATGGATGTGGTATCTGCTGATTTATTTCAGTGCGGTGATACCCCGAGTGTATATAGGATTGTATAATATAATATGTATATGGTTATATAAATTTCGATTTGCCTTGACTTCTGGAGCGGTTTTGTTCTGTTCGAGTCCTTGACTCGGGGAAAATTTTTTAAAAATCGTCGATCAGATGTGCACATACAATTACATATCTACAAGACCCGGCCGCAAGAGCCGAACGCTATTTTCATTAGAATTCGATTCTCGAAAGATTATTAGAGAATAGACGGTAAAACTTGCGATGTATGTATATAAAAATGTACAGAATAGTATTGATTTTAGAGATTATGTACTATAAGAAGAATCGCGTTCATTTTGGTAGTTGTTATAATTTGTATTTTCGATTGTTGCAGGCACAACGTTCAGGGCGCACAAGCTAATCCTGGCGGCGTGCAGTAAGCACTTTCAGGAGCTGTTCGCCGCGGCCCCGCCTAGTCATGCGGGACCATGCTACGTCATTTTGGAGGCCACGAGCGCCGCCAATATGGCAGCGCTCCTCGAGTTCATGTACAAAGGAGAGGTGCACGTCAGTCAGGACGCCCTATCCGGATTTCTTAAGAGTGCCGAAAGTCTACAGGTCAGTGTCTAACTTAATATCGTATCCGACTTGCTGATACTTCCTCAGGGAATGTCCCCGTGTGTGACTTTGGAAAGGAAAAGAAAAGAAAAAAAATATGAATCCTTCTGAATTTCTAATCATAGCTAAAATACATGACTGCACGTTGGATGCCGAGAGATATCCTCGCTTGGCATTACTTGTCATTTTTAAATGACCACGATTATTTTTTCTCTGTTCCAGGTGAAAGGTCTGAGCATAGAGCACGAGAAGCTGGCGGTAGCGCAGAGTCAGCAGCCGGCGGGCGGAAAGGTGAAGCTGAACAATAGTGGCGGTGTGGCGGGCGGGGGCGGAGGCCCGGGCGGCACCGAAGCAGAGGTGACAGGACCCGGAGCGACGGCGACGGCGGCCGCGGCGGCCCAGTTCGCCGCAGCGTTGCCCAATTACCTGCAACACGGTCTGCCTGCCTATCACCACCGCGCCTACCCGCCGCCCCTACCCCCGCCCATCCACCACCATCACCAGTTTACGGAGGCACCGCGGCGTAGGGCTCTGCGATCACCGCAGGAAACTGCTCCACCGGAGCTGCGCTCTTCCGTTTTACGGGACGGCAAGGCGCCACTTTCTCCCGCGCCCTCGCCTCATGCGAGAAATTACAGGCAAGTGTCTCTTTCCACTGAACCTCGCATAATAAACACTCCATTTCTGGTCAGTTAGCTTTTCTGAGGCAGCTTAAAATTCTGTTGTATTACTGGGATCTTTTTTAAAAAGTAATTTAAGTTTTATTATTGTTATATGAATTGCAGGCCTGGCTCATCGAGCTCAATTGCGGGCAGCTGTGGAGAAGAGCCAGATACCAGATCGTCTCCTGGGTGCGGTGCAGGGGGACGGTTTTCTGAAGACGGCGGACCTACGACGCCCCTCGGCACTCATCAGACGCATCAACTGCTCCAAGGGCAGCAGCAGGGCGCCACCAACAATGGATACGAGCGACAGAATGCCGACGATGCCGCATGTGAACGGCGACAGTCCGGCGATCAAGGCGCTGAAGGTTTGACATTCTTTTTTTAATGGAAATCATCCTTACATTTAATTATTCCAGATAGACTCTTAGAACTGAAGGTTATTTTGAATTTACATTCTTTTTGTTCATATTATCAGTTAGTGATGTTGAGTTCAGTATTGAAAGACAAAAAATCTTGGGAGGGTCTCCCAATTATGTCGCCAGGGTGTATAACCAAATAAGTCACAAAATTCAATATTTTGATTTATTGCTGATCTTGGTGATCACATTAGTGCTGTTAGGAAAGTGATTTATTATAAGTAAATATAATCATATAATCAGACATAAAATATATCTCTATTGTCTCTAAATCCAGCACTTTTGAATGATTTATATCATTAATTTATTGCCTGCATGTAAATATACAATCTAATTTTAACTTTTATTGTATACTTGAAAGATATGTGTTCACAAAAAACACTATTGAAATATGTTATTTTTTGAATTTTGTGGTTGTTCACCCCGGCCATAGAATTGTTATGTGACAGTGTATAATTATAGTGCATGATGTATCATTTCCAGACTTACGAGTAAAGATGGAGACAGTGGAGTTTCCTAGTAGCGGCGGAGGTGCGGGGGCAGGCGGCGGGGGTGCAGGCGGCGGAGGCCCTTATAGCGCTCCTCCCACTCCTCCCGCCGCACCCCCTGAAGTTCCTCCGGAGATTGCTCTCTGGCCCGCCAAGCATCTTACTGGAAGTAAATCAGGAGGGATAGCCACACCTGACGGTATTACTATTTTCTTTCATTCTCAATTTGTAGTATTTTTTGCCTCTTTATTAAAAATAAATTAGAGTTAAAAAAAAAATTCTTAGATACAAATTTAATAATACATTTGTTTTTGTCATTATTAAAATACTCATATAGTGGAGTGTGGCTTTCTCAGTAACATTGAGACATGTGTTTTTTAAATTCATATTAATTTTGATATATTAATAAAAAATGTGGAGAAGTCATCGTTTTCCTTAAAAGTTGAAATGTAGCTTTAGGTTAATAGTGATTTTGGGATATGTTCACTAAAATGACCTGTGTTGGTGTTTCAGGCAAGAAACTAAAATGTCCGTTCTGCGAGAGGCTATATGGCTATGAGACAAACCTGCGAGCGCACATAAGGCAGCGGCACCAAGGCATCCGTGTGCCATGTCCGTTCTGCGCTCGCACCTTCACACGGAACAACACTGTGCGGCGGCACATCGCTCGCGAACACAAGCACGAGGCGGCGCTCAAGCAATTCCAGCAGCATCACGGCCCGCTGCCCAACCACGCCCAGTAGTCCGCGCCCCCTCTCGCCCTCCCTTCCTCCCGTAGCACCCTGTCTGGAAAAACTCTGTTGTTGTACTGATTTCATTTATGGACTCTCACTTGAATAGAATCACACGTTTCTCCGTTCTATCGACTTTAATCTCAGAGAAAGTATTGAGCATATCCAGGATTGGATGAAGCCGGGGCCCATAAATTGAAGGGAAATCTGATCCAATCATAGTGTTGAGAAGTTTTCTTTTCATTTCTTTTTCAATGAAATGGCCACTCGAATCGACTCTAAATATGGTCACCCGACTGTTCTCGGTGACCGAGTGTATTCTGTGAAACGCGATTCTATTTCAGTGAGATTTTCATTGTAACGGGTTTTTGATTGTGCCAGTGAAATAGCTGCCCGACGTCGCTTGATCGTGGAAGTTTTTTTGTTCCGTTGAAAATTTTTGCCATTGCGTTTGTCGAATATTCCTTGTACATAATGTTTTATAATTGACGTTACGTTTTAAGGATTCCTATGTGATTGTCAAGTTTTTGTAAATGTGTTCCTAATTATAAGAATTCGGAATCGATTCTTTTGTACTGCAGCTCTAGAGAATGCGAAACAATTGACGGCGTTCCATCGAGCGTCTCGAAGCCGCTTTGGTTGCAGATGGAAAGCGTTCTGACGAACGGAACGTTATTTGAGATCTTTGCGAAAGCGACCAACTGCAGTGGCAAAAATATTTGGCCGTTGATAGACGACGCTCCCTTGCTCGGATGATGTTTTAAAATTGAAAATACTAAAATGATCTAAAATGATGGATTTACCGAGGGAGCGCCACTCGCCATATGTAATATAGAAGGAGTGACATGAAAAGCGTCGCAATGCATGCATCGGAGGATGAGGTTTCACAGTGGAGCTGCGTGAAAAAGATTTTCCTTATAATGATTGTCATAATTTTTTTTTTCAACCGTCGCAAAGTAACTGTGATCCGTTAATCTCGTAGGGAGTGGTGTCTTGTAATATGGCATACTGTGGATATCCACATTGCAATAGTTTCACCGATTCGTGCGAGATTATGCGGACATCAATGGTAAATTCGGTATTTCGGCCGAGCCTCTAATCTTAAAGTTGTAAATTAAAAATTGTAACCGATCAGGACGAAACAGATATACCTCAAAGGATCTTATACAAAATATTTATAATTAATGTTAAGAAGAAATAAGCAAACAGATGATTATAAGCATATTATAAACAGAGAGAGATGAAGCTATTTTTACCGCAACTGATTCAGTTGTAAAAAATATTATGGCCATACAGAATAATGTGAAAAGATAATGAATATACTGTAATTATTCGACGGTCGAAACGGTGCGGCGGTACTTGTGAAGTAACGCCGCTGCGTTCTAGAATAACTTTTTTTTTAATGTGTAACGTTTTAAGTTCTCGCAGTACCTAAAATCATTTGGGTTTTGAACCTGTTATGTTTTAAGTTATGTCCAATCGACTGTGAGATGATGGTTACCTATTTAAGTTACACGCTAGAGTAAACTATGAAAATTAGATTTGCGTAAATCATAATCGAACAGTGGAGAGTAATGTTAATATTATATGTGTGTGAGCGGTGTCGTATAGAAGGAACACGGGGTATAAACGGCAGGAGAGGCCTGCGGCTCGAGACTCTGTCCCGCGCGGTGTACATACTAGATCAATATCGCGGGACAGTCTCAGGCCGCACTCACCTCGCCTGCCCTATAATGGTTTGGATAGAGCCCTCCGGCCCGCAATATGTCGGATGCTGATCTTCAGCTTGATCATTGATCTGTCTCAGGATAGAAGAGACATCACCTCTAATGAAAATCATCTTGGGGCCGGCGGTGCAATGAGTTAAGTAGTTACATAGGGATTTACAGTTTTCACCTCTGTTAAATATGTAGATGGACAGTTTTATACCGTGGTATGTTAGATAAATGATTGTACCAAGTACAATGAGATAGGCTAGTTAGTTAGGTAATTGTTAAACAATGTCGGTGCGATTGGCTTGCAGTGAGCGAATGTGATTTCTCTGCGTTTTATTTTCGATGGTCGGACGTCCGATCGCTGACGGAACTTTTCAATTGGACATCGCATCGCTTCTTTTCTCCACCCTGTTCCGTTATTTTTAAGTAGAAATAATGTATGAAAACGGTACAAGGAGCGTCATCACCCGCATTCAATATTTTTTACGGGTAGATGTGATGACGCGCCGATCATTCTTCAATACCAAATGATCCGGTTTTATTTTGAAAGGCGACCGCGTCCGCCGATATCTCCTTTTGTTGTCAGCTAGTCATTGAAAGTGCGG
The DNA here is from genome assembly GCA_022683975.1 of Rhyacophila evoluta. NCBI lineage: Eukaryota > Metazoa > Arthropoda > Insecta > Trichoptera > Rhyacophilidae > Rhyacophila > Rhyacophila evoluta. The sequence goes on along the minus strand of JAGVSQ010003312.1, from coordinate 9,268 downwards.
CATCAGCGTGAATGGCACGAGCAACGCGGGGTGTCCGTCACACTTTGGATGGCTACGGGGGAGTCCTGCGGGTCGGTCCGCTTTCTATTTTATGTTTGTGTCGCTGTCCGGCCCTCGGGATCGTCGTCCGGCGGTCTAACGATCCAAAGTTAAAACTCAGGAATTATAATTTTAATGTTAAAGTCACAACAACGGGTAGTTTTTATTTTATTATTTTATAGTTAAATAGGAATCGTGAAAAAGGAGCGCGACCCCTCGGAAGGCCGCGCGCGCCTGTCAGTGCCAAAAGCCCTCGATTTATTTTCGTTCATAAATAATTCTAATACTGCTCCTGTATTTTATAAAAGTATTTATTTTCTATTACGGCTCGAGTTGAGTGCGGCGACCGGCGATATCTCTGATATTTAGAGATGCGCGCCGCATTCATTTATTGTATTTATTGTTCTAAGGTTTGTGTTGTCTTTCTCTCTTGGCCGTTGTCCTCTTCTTTTGCCATTCTGATAAGCTAACTGATGATATCCTCGCGGGAAAGTGTTTTAGCTTTCCCTTCAATAGTAACGGTCACCTCGTCCCCGGTATTTACAATAGATACAGTACCCATTTACAGTACGGTTATTCGCTACGGATCTGAGGCGACACCCTATTAATATTATATTATATTCATGACATTGACATAATAATTTATTTATATTGAAGTTACAATATTCAATAGGACAGAATAATATATTACTTAATAATGTCTAATCGCAATAGTACGGGTTATTTTTACTCTCGGATGATATTTGTAATATATCAGATTTTTATATTACAATAAATACAATAGCCAAATAATATTTATTTTTATAATGTAATACATATTTACAATAGAAAAGAGTCTATAACTTAATTTAACAGGGTTTAATTTTTAACCACGATCCAAGTGTCGTTTGATTATTAACGTTGACATTTTACTGATACTTTCCGATACTTTTTGCCTCGGAGAGTGCCCATAGTCAATCGGGCATCCGGTCTGCCGTACCATGTCGTACCTACCGCTTTCGTTTTGTTCACAGGCTGATAATACATTTTGTTTATCGAATAAAATGGAAAGTGTGAATATCTTTTGCGTATTATTATCTGATCGGGTGCGGGCTCTGCGCCCGATTCTGTATGAGAAATGAATGAATGCGCGAGTGAACGTTAAATTTATTACCTTTTTCTTGTGTTAGTTAGGAATCGTTATAATGGAAGCCGAGCACTCTGCGTGTCGGCCATTTGTGTTTATACCTACAAGTTTAATTACTGATGCGGTGATTACTCTGTGAAACAGACCTTTTTTATAATTTTATTTTTCCCCAAGGTATAATTATTGAATTAAAAATTCAGACAAGTTTTGTGATTTGTTTTTAAGCGAGCTTTAGTTGTTCAATATTATTCTCCGTTTTGAATAATTTACAATTTAATTGAAATTATTTGGACACTTTCGGTTAAGAAATATTCTTTTTATGATTGTTATGTCGTTTTTAATCCTGATTTTCTTAGTCGATGTTTCGGGGTACGGCTCTCGATACTGATGACTTTAAACGAAAAGCAAACGCAAACCGTTCCAAGAGCGAGCGAAGGAAATTTTTGTTTTCCATATTTTAAGTTATTTTTTAAATTTGAGTGCAGTTTTGCATGTTTATTAAACGGGTATAATTTTATGGAGGTACGTAATAAAGAATACTAATGTTAGTTGTATCGAGTCTCTTTCGGTCGAGCGCTCTTCGATCGCAGAGCCGTGACTACTATAATTTCGGCAACACTCTCACTTCCACCACGTGATTAATTCATACCTATGATTACCAGTGATTATTTCAATTCTCTTAACTCTCTGTTTTAAAGCGAGATGCTCATTATTTAAGACACATGTCTGTTGTTTTTCCTTATAAATGCATTTAAAAAATATAGTATATAAATAGTGTTGTTTTTTAACGCAACTGCATTGCTCGATAATAATAATGAAGGTGAGAGTGAGAGTCAGTCGAGCACGGTGCTGGGTCGAAGTGTGAACCGCGGTCAGCTGTCAGTCGCGACTCCGCTTATATTTCATGCATCGCATCGATCGCCACCGTACACTGATGTAATCAGATTTGAGCTATTTTCTTACGATACTTGCAGTATTTCAATAGTAAACGGTTATACATTAAGGATAGTTCTCCCTATTAAAGTGCTCAAAAAGTTTCAGGGAATTTATATGATAATTTAGTTATTGTTTTTAGCAGTATGCTTATTTAATTGTGCGATGGCGCCTTGCGCCGGCCAAGCCAAAGATATCAGGGTAGGGTGACCCTTTCGCCGGCGGGGGCGTCGCGCTGCGGAAACCGTCAACGGGGCGAGCGGGCGTCGACTGCGCGGGAAGACATCAATTCTCCTCGCCGCGTCCTCGGTTCCCGCTGCCCGGCCGCTATATTTTTTATCCTAAAATTTATCTACCTCATTATACCATCTTATTTTACAATACTCTAGATTAAGTTTTATAATTATGTTTTAATAACGCAACTTATCGATAGTACAAAAATGAGCTACCTCAGGTTTCAAATAATGAATGTTATAGATTAAAAAATCCTTGTAAAGTTGTAAAATCATTAACCGTGCGGGTGTTTTGTTAAGAAAGTGGTCCGATTGCCAGCTGTGAACCGGCAGTCGGACAAATGATAAACAGAGCAGAAACAGTAAGAAGGTACATCGGAGGCGTCGCCCCACGTCGCTTTCCATTGCGAATCTAATGTTAAATTTACAATTGTATAATATTTAAAATCACAATTACTGTAATTTCTCAGGCAATAATAAGAATATGTATTATAAAAACAGTACAAAAAAAAGAACTTGTAAAAATAATAGTTATCAATGTAGAGATTTTTAGCCTTAATGGAAGTTTTGTAGTTTTCGATCCGCCATTGATCACTCGTCTCAGATTTATCTCAGCTGGAGTCTGCAGAAATGTTCCCAGAACATTGTGAGATAAAAGCCATAGAAAATCTGCTGATCGAGTTGATGAAGGGCGATCGAAAAGTAATTCACAGAGATCCACACAATCTCTTTAACCATTCTACCTCATTTTGTTTTAATCTAATTACAATAATGTTTATGATTATTATTATGGTAGGCGATGCATTATATATTTGTGGATTTGTTTTAACATGATAAAGTTCCTTTATAATTCATTCATTTGTATTTAATTTGTTGGCAGCATTCGTAAGTATCGGTGAGGCGTGTCGGAGCGAGCTCTTTGCCCGCTCTGCTCTCGTTCTCGGTCCTTCTCTATGCTAATCTAAAAGATGCTTTTCTAAGTTGTACCTTTATTGCAAACTCTCGTGTCATCGGGAGTATAAACACCCCGATATCTTACTTTTATCATTATCATTTTATGTTGTATAGATGTTATCTATGTTTTATGTTGGATATGAAACGAAAATTAATATAATTGTTTGTTAGGAATTATCCAATTAAAAATTAACAAAATTTTTATTTCTTTTTGTTTTATTTATTTTCCTTTTGTTTATTTTTTAACATTTTCGTCATATTGTATTTTGTAAAACTCTTTTGCAGCTCTCGTTTAAGGCATCCCTCTTTAATCTAAAATGTTCTGAGTATATAATTCTTATCGGTGTTTGATGTAACAGTGGCGTAGTAGATAAATAATATCAAAATACTTTTCATGATAAAATGTATAGTGCATTAATTATTGTTCTCTATTTTTGTTCTCTTCCAACACACGGATTGGGTTATGACCTTTGTTAAGAATAAAATCAAAATCACTAAGAGTGCATCCTGAGAGGTGAAATATGCAATTAAAATAAATGTTAGCAGTTATAAATGATGACCTCACGAGAGTCTACCTTCGTCACCTAGTAAGTACACTTAAAGTCATGGCATACTTACCCGTCCAGAACGTGTTTATTTTCTCACCTCGTCTGAACCCATTTTCTAGAATACGTTTGCACTGTCTTAACGAATAATAAAATGGTGTATCACTGTTAAATGTTATAATGGGTAACGAGCGACCGCGTGCACGATAAAATGTATGATTTTTCTTAGCAACTGCACTTCTTAAATGTGTTGAGAGATAATAGGTGTATTCATATAATATATTACAATAATAATTGATGTTAAATAAGGCATTTGTCATCGGGACGTCCGTTGATTAGTGAATAAATGGGCGAGCCGGCTGACGTCTGAGATGTGCGGCGATCGTATCCCTTCGCATCGAGGCAGGCCATTATTAATATATGTCTAATATTGCTGAGAGAAGCGTTCTATGTCGTATATAATATAAAGAAACAAAATCAAAAGTACAAATTTATCTCAAGTCTCTTGTTATACGTATAACTGCCAGTACAAATTAACAAAAATATTCAGGTTTCTAAATTAATGTCGCCAAACATTATTTCTGGTATAAAATAAATGTTGTCTAAATTCATGAAACTAGTGTTGAGTAATCAGAAAATATTTTTGTCAGAAACATGTAGATGGATCAGCGGGCGGAGATCGCCTCCCGGCTGACGGGTGAATGGGATGTTAAAATTTCCTTTAGTAAATTGTTTTATATGGGAATGAAAGAATGAATTGAGTCGCGAGGTTCAACGTAGGATAATGGAAATAAATGTAGTAACCGCTGGGATAAAAGTTTGAACATATTCGAAGAAGAAGACGGACGGAGAGTCAAACTTGGAACCGTCGGTTGTAAAACTAATTAGGGTTTTGTATGTAGGCTTACGGATGCGAAAATAGTAAGGCTTCACAATATTATAGTTTTACATGAAATATGGTCATCAGTGGTCTGTGTCCGTTAAAATATGTCTGTGATTTTTTCAATCAACCTTTATATTTATAATCCCCTAATTTAAGTATAGCACAATTTGTGATTTTAACTTAAGATTGTTTTCTTTTCTGTGATGAAAATGAAAATGGGGATGCGGTGTCGCGGACGCCGCGATAGTGTAAAAGGTAAGCGATAGAGGTATAGAGGTAGGTTCAATTTGTGGACAAACATGTTAAAGGTCATTGCGAGGCCAGCGGGCCGGATTGACCGCCCCGCCCGACTCGCAGCGACCCCGCCTTAACATATTGTTTTCTCAAATTTATATAAATATTTAACTGTATCGTAAATTATTTGCACATTTAACTGAATGTAATGGACGCATAGTCGGAGATGTTTCCTCTGTTGATTGACCGTGACCACTCGAGGCCGAGGCGGCCGGCGGACAACTGACAGCGGCCCTCTGCCTCGACGACACATTTATATAAGTCATTATGTACTAATTTAACGATTTGGGGATATGTCGGACATGTGAAATTCTGAAAACCAATAAATCGAATTTGTTGCTAATATATAAAATTTGTGTGTTTCATTTATGGATCTTTTAACTTTACTGATGATTTACATTTTTTTGTTTTAACTTTCATTTCTTATGTCTCATTTTTTTCAGAGAATAAAATCATTAAGTTTGTAGTTGAAGAACTATTCAATAGAACTCCATTTTATGATGGTTGACACAGTTTTTCAAAATATTATGCCTACCATAAACAAATAGCAAATTATAGCTGGATTCCTTTAAAAATTTACCAATTTTTATTTAAAGTCAACAACTTTCCATCATTTTAAAATATGATATGGGTAACATTAATAAATGATAAAAATCACAATACATGGACTAAATTGTGGATTATAATGGTATGTGGATACGTGACCAAATATATTAGGCAAACTGAAAATTAAAAATTATGTTTGAAAAGCTTTCAATTTGAAAATTTATTATCTTTGTAAATGCATACACATAATATGATTTCAGGGAATATTGTAATTGTTGTTCTGTCTGCTAGCCTAACAGAATGGCAATTAATTTATTGTCAATATATAGAAACTAGTTTTTTACAGTAAAATTAAATGTTTATTAACAATAGTTAAAAAAAAGTTTTGATTGCCAATAAATCAAGCAATGAAGTTTGAATGATTTGATGAACGGAATTATCAATGGCTGTAAATACATAATAATTATGATATGAAGAGTGTACACGCTGCCATCTCTTGATTAGGTGTGTGAACCACATTAGTCCGTACACAAGGTAAAGTATATCGCTTATTTATGCCTATCTTTTTAACAGGTTTAATTTCTTCACAACATGATATAAAATAAATATTTATTTATAATATAGATATGCTGGCTTAAGTTAAATATAAAAGTACCTAAATTATTCTTTAATAGATAAAAAAATCCCAGTCATGAAAGCCCACTAAGAAAGAATAAGTATTATGTATATAAATTAAAATCTAGCACATTAAGCACAGAATTATTTAATCGTTGCTGAATAATTTTGGAAATATCGCGGGCGCCCTCTGCCTTCGTCAAAGTGTTTATATTTTTCAAAGTTTCGAACGATCGGAGTTGTTTATTTTCAATTTTTCACTCTCATTTTTATTTTAACGGTCAATAAAAGTTACTATGTAGTTTGAAATACGTATCGTTGCTGCGTTGCTACCTGGGCTTACATTGAATTTGCTTTAAGCAAGACGGTCAGTTTTCTGCTTGCGCGTTTACATAAACCGTAGAAAATAACTATAAAAAAGTAAACCCTTGTAATAATCGAATAGCTGATCTAAGCGGCTTCAGTGAACTCGAGGCCTTGAATGTACGCCTTGGTGGTACGTAACAAACTGCTATTTATTGTAATGTCGAATGTGGGTGCGCTGGGCTGATCTTCGGGTGGAGTCGGACAAGATACACTTTGAATTATGGCCCTCGTCATCAGATCGACGGTGGGAAGGCTGCTTCAGGACGCATGTTTGGATCTCACAAGCTGATATAGTCAGTATGATGTTTGATGTTATTACATTAAGGTGCAGTTAGACAATTCATATAAAATATTAATCTTTAGTTTTTATTCCAAATACCAGAGGCAGATTTACCAATAGGGACTCCAGGCGCCCAGCTGGAGCCTCACAAATGATGGGGGGCCTCAAACACGAGACGATATAATTTCTGGAAAGAAGTAGGATAAACAACCCAGTGATGCACCAGTAATTGGCCACTGGTAGTAAAACATAAAGTATAGATATCTACAACCCTTAACTGCGTCTGGGGCCTCTTAAGTGCTATTTCCGCCCCTGCCCAAGATGATGAGAAGAATTGTGTTCCAGTAGACTTCAATGAAACTTTCTTTACTATATTATCTATTTCATTATTATACAACTATACCCCCTATTTATTATATATATTTACAAATGTATATATTTTGTATCTTTTTGCCAATTTGAAAGTTGTTGGATTTTTGCTACAGTAATTATGTTCAAAAAAATTCACGTATTTTAGTTTATGGTGATAATGATCATGATAAGAAGGCCTCAATATAGAGATCCGCAATAGGTTGGTACCCGGGTAACCGTGATTAATTATTGATCACCTTGTGGTCAGCATTGCACATAAAAGCGAATTCGGTAAGTCACAAAGTGATTTGTTCTACTTACTGTTAAAACCAGATGTTTAAAATTCAAACGGCAAAAGAAAGTGAGCTAATTATTTATCACAAGCCGATCGACGCATCCCAAGAAAACGTCAATCTTGCTTTCGTAATTCGTTCAATTTACGAGCTGTCTCCGAATGATTATTCTTAGCACTTGGGACATGTTCATGGCATAAGAAACGTTACGTTTAGTTCACAATATAGAGCATTTGAATATAGCCGAGTTACTTCTGAAGAATTACTACAATGTTAGTCGATAATTGAGGGCGTTTGATAAAAGTATATAGACTTTAATAATTAATTTTCTTCAATATTAATCCGTGTTAAATGGTGGCGTACAATTTACACAAACTTTAAATTGAATGGGGCCTGATTTCAAAAATATTTTATAAACGGATTGATTGTTATCCATTCGCTCAGCTCCTTTCCATACAGTAGCCAGCAGCATTCGTATCTTGGCACACACTTATATAAATAAATTTTGATAGCGAAAAACTTATTCAATCAACTAATAGGACTAAATCCATTGTCGCCAAATTGTTAATCCGCTTCATAACCAAATTGATCATGGAGTTTACGTAAAAATGAAAAAATATTAACTTTCATATTTATGTTATATTTTTAATTGAAGTCTTCTTTATTTGATTCGACGATACTTCGAGCGTATATGGAAATTGTAGCGTATTGAAGGTGAGGATATTTTCGATTATATCTAGATTTAACCGTTGCGGAATCACGTAAACTTTGAGGTTACCCCTAGGACATTATTTCCATAATTTTGAAGGTATTTTTACGTTTATTACTCTATAGTTTATGGTTACACAACGTTGAGTTGATAAGACGAGTTATATGGGAACTAGGTGAAATTATATTTGTTATATGGTATACTATTCTAATTGAATTTATTTACAAATTGTATGTAAAAACACCAAAATAATCAGCCGTGCTCGTCGTTATGAAGTATGTAAGGCATCGAGGATAATTATTTTGAATTCTCATCATGTATTTGATTGCATTTCGCGCGACGTAAGACGCTTGCAACACGTTACGTGATATTTTATTATTTCACTTTCAATGTCATTTTGTACCAAGTAAATCGGTGCGCCGATCGCAAGGGCCATCTGACAAGATCGATGAGGTGCTCTCCAACAAAATACACATTGAGATTAATTTAGACGTTTTTTCAAACTCCACTAAGTAATATTGAATATTTTGCAGGGTTTTCAAAACTAAAAATCTTATACTACTGAATAAATTTGACTTGTTTGATATAAGTAATCCTATCTTAATTTTTTTAATGTAGTAAATGATTATGATAATTACAGCACTAGAAAATAAGACGTTACCGTGCTCGTTTCAGAGCCGTAGGCTACTGGTTTGAGTCCTATATTTGTAGGATTTTAAAATATACAAAGATCCAGGGTCGAATACACCCAATAATTCGAGCAATTGGTTGAAAACCAATTCTTGTAAAAAGAAAAACGTTGTGACTTTTACGGTGTTGAGATGTAGTATGTTCCATTTTTGGAGGGGACATGCTAACAAAATGCACATAGATAGATAAAATAAAAATAATATATTTTTCGTATGTTAAAAATATCTCAGTAGTAGTAGCAGTTAAGTAGAAGATCAAAAAGGTTATGAAGTGCTTAGAGATTTTTTTTAGTTGTTGATAAGTAACAGCTAATGTCATCATTAGATGACATGTCATCACTTACGAGAGAGTCTGATCTTTAACCTTTACCACTCGAGCCATTTTTACGTAAAAAGTATATTTTCAATAAAA
>JAGVSQ010003311.1:0-21960 GCA_022683975.1 Rhyacophila evoluta | reverse complement strand
TTACTCAACCTAATAGGCAACCAGTCCTGCATTTTAGGATTTTTAAAAATCCGACACAGATGGGGATTCGAGCCCGCATTCCCCGGATCGTTAGGCACGCATGCTACCAACAACGCTACCGGGGAGCAATATTTTCATATAGCTTAATAAAAAGCACTAAATATAATACCGTTATTTGGTTTTGTATTAAAAATACACATATTATTTAAATTAATTAATGTATAATATAAATGAAAACTTAATTTGAAACGTATTGAAACATATTTTATAATAGTTTTCGGACATGAATTAATGTCATTGAATTAGTGCGGTGTCATATCAAGGTGGATTAAAACAAATTATACTGAAATATATCTGAAAGCACCATGGCTTGAGCGATTGACAATCGATTCTCGCGAAAAATAGTTAAATTAAATATTTACATTATGAGTATTCACCTGCGTTACTTTCGGAGTATACACGGAAAAAATGTATTTATTGCGATTTCTGCCATAAAATTTCAAATTTGTAAACTCAAAGTTACAAATAAGTTTTTAATTGACCATTAAAGCAATGTTTGTTAAGCAAATCAGCTGACAGTGTTTATATTCTTATAATTGGAGCATATTAAGAATTATTTTGTTAAATTGTTTTCGCGAGGGCTGGTTGTCAGCGGAATTGCGTAACCCATTTGGCATATACCTTGCTTTCCCCTCCACCACCTGCCACGTCTCCACACCCACTATGCGCGCGTATGCCGTGGCGTAACAAAGTGAGACGCTCTTCATAAGTGCCAGAAGTGTCCCAGGAGAAGCTTCCCAAGACCTTGGTTGGCGTGCACTAGAGTGTGCGTAATTCTTATTATACCCCGTTAATATCTAGCCTTGTCGAGAAGAGACCTTCTCGTTCGCCGTAAGATTTTGCAATTTTTTTAAAGGCTAGAAAATTATCGTTCGTAGAAACCAAGTCGCAGTGGCCGACCGGTCCGACAAATGGTCGAACCGACATGATAAGCTCTTCCCTTTCAACCAACATATAGGGACACTCCCAGAGGATGTGATTGGCATCCTGCATTTCGCCTCATAAGTAAGTAGGATATATGGTTGGATAGTTGACGTATACGTCCTGTATTTAAATACACAGTAAAACGTATTAGTTTCAATGGGAATTGGATCCCCAATATCTGTTGTACACGCTTGTCAACCGCCACCTTGCCGTTTTTATTTGAATATATGTTTAATAACGAGGCTGCCAACTGTCTATGTAACCTATATCCATAAGCTACGTTAGTTAATATAAAGGTCTAAATTAGGTATTTACACGCAGATCACAAATCCAATCAGTTGTGTCAGTGCTTACGAATTATTGTTCATTTGTTTTACGTCGAGTCACGGTCACACGCGCGATAAAATCTCAACCTTTCCCGTTGATGGCTCTCTCGATGGCAGAAAACTCCATCAGCACGTGACCGATGTATACGAAGACTTTAATATTATAATAACAATAAAATAGCTCTGCGGCAACGTGGCAGTTACAACAATAAAAGCAACAATAGACGTCACAATATAGTTGTGCAAAGCTTACGATGTCGACCCCAGATTGTTTGATCGGGTCGCGAAGGGTTAATTGCTTTTGCCAGGTATTTCAAATCGACTAAAAAGCTTTTGTACTTTACTGTTATAAAGTTTATCCTTTTAGAAATAAAACAGTGTTGCGAAGCTTCCTGGACAAATCGTTAGTTATGAAGTTTTAAGACGAGATTATAAACCAAAAGAATCCAAGTTAGCACACAAAATCTATCTATATCGCAATATGTAAAAGTTTTAGTTATCACCCCGGTGGCTGACAGGTTGCTGTGAGCGCTCTGATGCTGGAAGTTGAGGGTTCAAATCTCACTGCTGCAAGGTTTTAAAGAATCTTAAGATGCACGACTGGCTGCTTAAGAGCAGACATGATTATATGTATACATATTTTATTTAAGCCAGCTGAAACCATATAAAAGGTTTATTTCGCCCAAACAGTTGTTGCATTTTAACAAAAAACAAAGTACATAATTTACATTAACATTTAAATCTTAAGTTCACATTTGTTAATTTTTTTCAAAATCTGCCTACATGAAGCAAAATGTAGAGACTGTAACAAAACTTTCATTGAAAGAGGCAGTTGAAACGTAAGTCTGAATAAAGTTTTCAATATGAAAAACCTTAGAGTTAGGTTACTCTAGAAAATACTGTAATTGATATTTATTAGATTTCTATATATATCAGTAAATAAAATATATCATAATATGTGTATAGGTTTATTTGTAGTAACATATTTTTCATGTGTTGATTAACTACAAAGGTAAAATAAAATATATGTATAACAAATCATATCGTATGCCTACCCTTGCATCAGTTCTATTGCTGATTTAAGTATTTTGTCAGTACAGCAGACCCTCGACATAAGGGACTAGTGCAGGTGAGGGGTGTCCGCTAAAGCCAAAAGCCCGTTATATAAAAGTACGTTTTCCAATTGCATAAAAGAAATAAACGGTACAATATAACACTCCTGTTTTTTTTATGATAAACTCTTTAAAATTACAAAATATTAGATAGATACAAATATAATTGTTCAATTTCATTATCTGACAAATAGTCAATACATCGAGCTGTTATCAGCAAAATATCGTAAACGCAAAACTTTATGACACCTATTGAAATTTAAAACGTAAATCATACGATACAATGAAAAATGCATTAATAATGATTTCAGTTGTTGCATTCCTTACGATCTGTTTGTTACCAGTCCATGCGGATATCTATTTTTAACTGATTTCAAAAAAATAAACGAAAATCGCCACATTAACGCTTACGATCATTTACCGATAACTTCTCAACATACTAATAGATCGTCGAGATGCGACTTTATCACTGGTAAATTTGTTTTTTTTTCGCTTGTAGTTTCTTTTTTCTTGATATCTTCATTTCCATTCTCCCATATAATACCCTGGGCCACCTTTATCTATTTCTAACCACTCTAAAACATTTTCATTGACTATTTTTTCTACATCATTGTTTGGTAATGTCATGTATGACATGTTTCTGTAGAAAGCATATTTCATATTTCATTTTATGTTTCCATGCGGATATTCCATATTTCCATATTTACGGATATTTTCTACTGTAGTTATATATAAGGCAAACGAATGATTGTTAAATAGTACGGATATATTGTTGTTATTTTGAGTTGATTGTATACTAATAAATGTTGAATATTTCTGTGTAATAAAAAATAGAAGCCAGATAGAAATATTTAAAAAATATTGTAGAAGCGCTACGGCCAAAGATTGAGACAATGGTTCGAAACAATGGCCGCCTGATTACCGATGATGTTATGCGTGTTATCTGGTTGGTTATCAGAACGCACATTTTGCAACAACACACACTAATGAATCTGAGGACATTGGAAATTAAATCGAAAGTGACGGGCATACTATCCCATCGGACATAAATATATTTAAAAAAACGAAACAAAATATCTGTAAATCACGATGACCATATATACCACGCATTTTCCTGGAACAATTATTATCTCTTTGAAAGCTTTTATTTATTTTTATTTGGAAAAAATAATGTTACGATAGCCATAAGTTGCTAAATTGTTCAGGAGGACCAAAAACTCTATAAAAATAAGTATTTAGACATTGAAGTAAGTAAAATACACTTAGGAGTGAAATAGTGTTTATTTTTACTAATTTTTTTGAAGTTCTCCTTAACAATTTAACAAATTTATGATACGTGTCGTCAATTTTTGGACATCGATGTATTCAAATGTATTATAATCCAAATATATTTGATATTTGAAATACAGTTCTTAGATAAGTGTTTGTTTCATAGAGGTCGTACAAGACATTTAAAAAGGTGATTAAAGATTTTTTAAAACTATATTCGCTCACGAAGTGGGGCATATGGGGAATAGTGGGGAATCTTACCAATGTGAATTCATGAGAATTGGTCGTCAAACAATCGCTCAACCCATAGTCAACAAGTCTTACATTTTTTCTGATTTTTTTAACATTCAGTAGATATGGGGATTCTTATACTACCGGGGAGGTAAAGGTTAATTCAACTATTATTTCAATCGCTCCGAAAGTAATGTATATTGACTGTAGAATGGTTAAAGAATGTAAACATCAGTTTTTTCAAAGTATTTTTTTCTCCGGTAATAACAATATATTCAACGTAATGCACATTCTGTCAAAATGATATAAGCTATAAATGCCGATTTAGTATCTAAATTCAGCTTTTACATTTGAAAAATGAGAGCATGTTGCATTTGTGACCAGAAAAAAAGTATTCGATAACATCAAATTATTTTAGTGTTACTTAAATAAATGAATATCTAATTTGTTTAATAAGCACCAGTTTCAGCCGTCAAACAGTAAAACATTATTGCAGTTAGAGGTTCTCAACATTTTTTGGGCTGTGGTCACCTTTTGAGTGAAAAATTCCCCTGTCCTGGTTTTTAGGTCTCGCCCTGTCTTGAGATTTCCACTTTCGTACATTCGTCCAGAAAATTTTGTTCATAATTTCTATGTTCGTACCTAGTAGGTCGCGTAATCTATATAATATGTGCCTACCGTAGAGTTTGGTATGCCTCCTAAAAAAATAATTTTTGGTTTATACCTTTCTTGAAGATCTCTGTGCCTTATTGGAGGGCATATGGATACCAATTGAGAATCGTTTATGTAGATTGTCTCTTATGAAATGAAGAGAGATAGAAACTATTAAATCAACTGTTTCAGATTTTTCTTCATAATAAACTGTATTTTTTTTTAATACGAAATGGACCTATTATATTATACTATACATATCTGATCGAAATTATAGATATCTTTGAATGCGTCGTTATTGTTAGTAGCATTAATTATTTAAAATAAAAATATGGTCGCACTATTTTAATATAACGGAAAGTACATCGATTCTCACAACAAATTAAAAAAAAAACAGACATCTCTAAGTAGATTTTAAACAAAAAAAATAAAAGAAAAAAAACAACAATAATTATTGATCAATAACAAATTAACATGACCTAATCACAATAGAATTTTATTGCATAGGTTAATATTTTTTGTTTTAAATATTTTGATAAGTAGGTTATGCGATTGTTATCTTCAAAGCATACTTTAATCAGAGTCGGATTGATTATATGGGCAATCGATGTTGACGTATACACAACACAACTATTACGCACAAAAATACCAATTATCAAAGATTACGACTGGATAGACAATTTAAATAATATTGTAACACAGCAACTAAGTAACGGAAATTTTCAATGTTTTATCATGTCACAAATAAGAACATCATACGAATCAATCACTTGAAAAGTATAAAACAAATCGTTATTTTTTTGTAAAAATACTTGGATACTGTGTTATGTACTGTGGAAATAAAAAAGGATATAACCCACATAGAACAAATTTTACAGGAGTCACAGAAACGTTTATTTAATGATTTTATATCACAGTCAGAATATTAAGTAGACAACCTTGGAGTGCATAAAGACTAAAACTGGTGGTTTATTTACTAATTTATTTCAATTACTTTAATTGAGTTATTCAAGAAAACTCAGTAAAATTGATGTTGTAGAAGTCATTCTGGCTGAAAATTTTACAGGCCGTCGTTTTACTACTTGTTCGAGATTTTAAGCGTACGTCCTTTTGATAAAACGTGTATTGTGAAAATTGAAAAGAAGTTATTTTGTAAAAAACTAAGTGTTATGCCACTTTTCCTTTTTACAGACGATTTGTATTATTACAATAATGAAACATCTATTAACTTTCCGTGGAATACCAGTGTTCCGCAGAAAACAGTTAGGGAAACCCTGATCTACACAATTGATTTACTTATCTTCATTCCACATATTTAAACTATTTTGGATGTATATTATATATCGAACGAAATGTTCCGACTTTTGCAGGAAGAGTTCGGACATTAATGCACTAGACATTTTGAAGATATTGCATAATCTATTATAACAATGTATTTATAAAATTAAGCTCAAAAACTTTGTTCCCACCACATTTAGTAAGCCTTATATCAAAATAACAGTATTAAAAAATCAAGCATGTAAGTTAAAGTAAGAATTGTCTCAAAACAAATTTAGCGCCAATCGAAAATTGTGATATTTGTCTGGTTTTGAAAATTACGATTTCTCGGAGATACTCTGCTTTCCATTTTTTTATACCATGTTCGCACCCAACGTGGAGCATACGAATCTAAATAGTGTGAAGATGTCCACCTCGAAAGAGAAGTATATGGTATCCCTTGGATGTCTTGACAGATTATTTTTCACGAGAGTTGTTTGTCAGACAATTATTCAACCCAATGGGCATCCCCAGTCCTGTATTTTCGGATTTTTAAAATCCGACAGATGGGGGGATTTAAACCCTCATTCCCCGGATCGCTAGGCCCGCACGCTACCAAATACGCTACCGGGGAGACATATTTATATGATGAAATTAGTTGTCTGAGTTTGATTTTATTCAAAATAAGTAATATTACATAAGTTCGTAGTAAAATTGACTCATATTGAGTTCTTAATATCAAAACTACATAAATATATTAATTACTTAACGATAATGGTTTATTTTAATTTGCCTGTAATAGACTTTTTTGTGATATAGTTTTTTTTTGCCAACGGTGTTTTTCCTTAAGTCGATTATTATTACGAACCCCATCAAGTGATTTATTATCTTTATTAAATAATCGGACTTAATTAATTGACGCATAAGATTGGTTTTCCCGCCTTCGTAGCGCGTTGCTTTGATCGGCAAATCTTGTTAGAGGCGGTGAATGTTGAAGTGGGTGACCATATATGGAGCAAATAGAAATGTATAGTAAGTCGATCAGCTGTTCACCTTCTCATATGTGATATCGTGATGTCGTAATATTCACAATTTGTATTTCAATATTAATAAATAAATTGTATTAAGTGATATCCATTATCGTCATATTAAATAAAACGAAACAGAAGCAATTTAAGAAGAATGTGGTAAGTAGACGAAAAAAACTATTCAGATTCAAATTCGATTTGAAGGTAATTACATAATTCATTGTACAAAGCTATTGTAAAAAGATTTGATTACTTATTTCTATAATATGTGACTACTAAATGTGCCCTCCGTTCACTCCGTACACATGGTCTTAATCAGGCGTATCCCGAAGCTCTGATATTGAGAAGTGATCTACTTTGTTTCATGGGAATACCCGGGCAGTGAATATAAATTATTCAAGACCTAGATTGCCACGCACTCAAGTGTGTAGAAGTTAGAAGAAATAAAGTGAAAAATTGCACGCACTCTGTCCAAATGCATAGCGAACTAACAAACTGACAAGCATTCACCTTTCTATTATATAGATATGTTAAGTTATTTGCGACTAAAAAGCTTGCCTTTTAAAATAGTACCTAATTGATATCAGAACCTACGTGTGAATATTCTTTTTGAAGTGTAAAACTTTGGCTAAACTGATTTGTATTATTGGTTTACATACTTATTTTTTGTTCTTTATATTTTTATGAGATATCGTTTTTTGGTTTATTCAAATTAAATATGAGTGTAGGTTTTACATTTATGATAATATGTATTATACTTCGTCAGCATACTTAATTGTAGCATGGCTATCTCGAGTGCCAGATTCGGATCACAAATAGTGACTTATAAAGTGTACAAACTATCATCAATGTCAGCCCGTATCAATCCTGAAGAAGACTTCTCATAACCGGCTACTTTCCACTCACCCTAAATACTGCACAACCATGCATTTCTACAGAACTAAATTACTCATATTTTGTATTTCTAATTGGACCTCTGAATGACAAATTTTGTCCGGCAATGGTTTCGTTTGCGAATTATGTGCCCTCGTTGTACCAAGTGAAGTTTCTTACTAAACTTCATTAGATTCAATATTATTTTTGGTCCCTTCTTCAGTACCATAAAATACAACCATAATTTGATTATAGATGACACAAAATACTGTTTTTGGTTGATTATTTCTATCGCTATATATTGATTTATATTATTTTTTAAGTTTTTATGTGATTTTATTGATTAAAAACTAACCTGAAGTCTTTTAATAGTTTTGATACATTTTTCAAAAAAAACATCTCAGATTCAGTTCACTGTATGATACGGATCCATGCGGGAAATTTTGAGAAACATTGGTATATAACTTACTATATTTTACAAATTAATAGTCCAAAAAAGTATGCCCAGCACTTAGTCTAAATTTTGATGTCAGCTTGGCAGGTGATCCACGTTGTTCTACAAAATCATTTCTCAATCAAAAGAGGCGTGACACAATTCCCGCAACTCGCATGACATCTCGGTAATAACTTTTTTACTACGCCAATGTTGTTTCCCCACTGGTTAGAAAGAATGGGTTGTTAAAATACAATCTACCGTTCGAACCATTTGTTGGCATCAAACCAAAAATTCTTTGATTTCAACGAAAAAATAGAAAACTAAACATAAGCAAGTCGTTCTTGTAATCGTTACTAAATCAATCACATTGTGCGGTTATTAAGGATTTTATATATAGTCCTCGAGTTACATGATTAATCAGTTCTACAGTTTTAAACGGATGTCGAAAATCATGTAAGTTCAGTAACACGTCTGTTTTAAAATTTAGGAATTTAAATTTGCAACTTTTGATATTTGACCGAGGAACGATGTCGTGTTATCTATGGCTTCCTTCACAGAATAGAGGTCTCTCGTTTTTTTAGATTGCATAATGTATATTCAATCCAAAGTTTATTCTATTTATCTCTCGCCTACAGGTTATTTATTTTTTTGAAAATCGCATCGCAGAACTGTATATCCGTACGAACAGTAAATAAAATTTCAGAACGACCTTTACTGGACTTACGAATAGGTCGAAATACTAACGACTGTATTTTTATTAAAAAAGGATACATGACTAAATGTAAACATAATAATATACATATAAAAATCGAGTTTGTTGTTATCCATGTCCATTCTCCGAATTTATAATATATGAATATTTACAATTTAAAGATGTGTCTTGGAATTTTTTACATATAATTTTTTTACTAGCGAGGTTTTAACATACGACTTAAAAGTTAACACGCTAACCAATCTGCTAGTAGGCTAACGAAGTTGAGATTAAACAGTAAAATTGATTATTTAAAAAGAATATATTTCACGAACCAATTTAGTGTTTTTCTAATTATTTTGTGTCTTATTAATATTGTATGGTTTCTTAATTCGCTGTGCATAAATTAGATTACAATATGCAATAGTGTTTTTGCTATTGTATTGCATGACAATCTTAACGAGTAGAGCTAATGGTATGCAACGTTTTAGAGTAAATTTTGTAGAAATATATTATATTTCATTTCGACAAGTTACTGAAATGTTACGAACAGAATAAAAACAGTAATTCAGATTTTTTGATTTGATACTGTGTTAAATTAGCACAGTGTGTTGTCTATATATTTAACTGTAAAACTTTCGGCTATTTCCTGAAGAACTATTTGTTTTCTTGAGTGTAGAGTTTAGTCCATACGTACCGGTTGTTAAAAAACAGCACCCCGAATTATGGGCGTAATTACTATAAAAAAACGGATTGTATTAATTTGTTTCAAGTATCTACTTATTATTATCTGCTTACGGTTACAGTCCCTCTTGAGACATCGATATGAGGTTAGAATTTCAGTTTTTGGAAAGACTGGTTTATAAATTACGTGTCAATTTGTATGAAAAAATTACTTTTAAAAATGTGTTAAATTGATTGCATAACTGACAGCATATTTAGCGTTGTCCATTATTATCTTTTTATATGTTGAATACTCGTGCGAACGCCGTTATATCATTAAATTTAATAAAAGTAGCGTCATATGCGTAATTGACATGCTGACTGTATTTGGATAATTGGTCGCAGAAAATTGATCTAACTGTTAATGTTTTTTAAATTAAAACATGCCCTCTTCAAGAATGGAGTATATGCATTTACACAGTGTTATTATTTAATAATACATCCGCTCCGAAAGTAAAGTAAATGAATCTCCGAAATGCGAAAAATTGTTTACCATATACTTAATAAAACGTTTTTAATAATTAATATTTTCGACTGATGGTGCTTGATGGAAATTGATTTTAAATTCCGAATTATTTAAAACTGGTAAACTGTCATACGTGAGATATAAATGAAATAATAAATTACTTAATAAGAATTAATCTGGGTATCCTGGTGGCCAAGGGACAAGAGAGCGCGTTTCGATGCCGGAGATTATGGGCTCAAATCCACCAGCTTTTAAGCATTTTTATTAATTCATTCAACCGCATATTGTTGACTGGATTCCTAATGAGCTCACTAACAACCAATTCTTATACAAAATCTGTCAAAATAGGTCTTTACGTTGCGGAGACCCAGGTATGTACTTTATTTCTAGAGTCTACATTTTCATATTGTAGACATCGATATATATTTTTTTAGATTTAGTGTTTCGTTTATAATTTTATGCATGTATTCTACGTGCCTGTTTGGTAATCGAAAACAATATGTAAACGAGCAACAGAAAACTATATTAATACTAAAATGAATTAACAAGATGGAGCATGGTATTGGGCTCTTCTTCTATGCTTTTCCCAATAGTTTTAATCACGACGGAATGTCGATGGAGTTTGCTTCTAGATTCGAAGATTAACAATTTGTAAATTGGTTTGACTCCCATTTGTCGGATGCATTGACAAATCAACCGGAATAATAATTATTATATTTACGTAGTATCAGTGACATGAGACATGTGTCCATATTGAAACAGTTAGATTGTATCTTAAATGAAGCAAACGTAATATGTATTGACGCGTGCCGACGTGATTGAGGTTTGACATCGGTTTCTACAAAGAATCTCTTCTATTTCTTCAAGATATCAGTCTCGAAGATGTCAACTTAATGAAGATACACGGAAGCGAGCGTCATTTATTCAATTTCAAATGCAACTTGATTTCAATTTGACCAAAGTAGGACAGGTTTGTTTGCTTTTTTACGTGTAACGTATCGTCGATCTATGTTGATTTAGTTAAGCATTATAACTATAAAATTATCTATCTTAAATTATAACCATAAACTGAATAAACGGTATATTATTACTTTCTTAAATTTACATATTGAATACTCTTCGTTATGACTTGATGTATGCATACAGCTTTTCACCAATTAATACAATTTGTGGACATTCTTATAGTATATATATATCGTAATTTACAACCCAAGTTTCGCCATTCGTAATCTTTGTGGTATATATACGATCGATTGATATATGGTAAAAATGCGTATATACTGGCAGTACTTATAATTATGAACAAATCATGCAGCTACATATTGGGTTTAAAGTCATGTGAAGCTGGAACTGGCTGGGATATCCATTTTTCAATTTGGCAGATTTCTCGTGTCCTTGGAGGATCCATATATTATACTTTTGGAGAATAGAAAGCTAAAAAATCACAATAAAATTGAGATTCGTGAACATCGTAACATTTTATTATACCCATTTTTGCATTTCTAGAGATAGTTGCAAGAGCATACTAACTGAAAATATATTCATTTTAATGTAAAAGATAATAATAACGCCTTCCATTAACGTTTATTATTGATATATTATTGTCTTTTTTAGCAAAGTATTGCGATTTAGACTGGGAACCGTTGACCCACGACAGCAATTCTGGCTGCCAGGAAAACTCAATCATTTGAGGATATAACCAGATAAAAGATCTAAAATCTACATTGATTGCTTATGTCATCTAATGGCTGACTATATCTGAAAAAATTACAATACAAATACTAATTCAACTGTCAAATATTGCCGAATAAAGACAAAAATCAAATACTAAATATATCAATCAACCAACAACTCGTTTCATTTTTATTTTCACTATAAATAATTATAAAAGATAGAATTTATCTCAGATCTTAGTAATTTCTTAAAATGTTTGTTTTATATTAACAATTTTTAAGTCAATTTACGAGTAAGGCTTATACTTAAATACAAAAATGTTGTCCATCCAATTTTTTCGACGTACTTTTCAGTGATATGTAGTTTTTATTTTTTTCACTTCTAACCAATATAGACCTTGGTCACCTCCAGGAAACGTCTCCACAGTCATATGGACATCGTTAGTTCTTTCCACTATGCTGAATCATTTTATACGGATGTCAATTCTGTCAATTTTTATCTCTCGATTAACTTTTTTCTCTTCAATGTATCTGAAAATGAGCCTTTTAAATTTTCCTTTTGACACATGGTCTTGTCAACACAATCAATCAAAGAATCAGTGCACAGTGGATACCGTCCGCGGATGTTCTGCAAATTATTCTCAAGATCTTGCCTTTGAAAGCATCCAGCTCCGTTTTATCTCTATAATTTTGTATGGTTAAAATGAATTCGAGTATTAAATACGGCAATACTATCTTGAAAATATAGTCAGTGAAAGATAAATGTCCATAGTAATTACCCAATCATAGCCGCTGGCGTGTACAATATAGAATCTAATGTACAGTATCAGTATCACTGTGACATTTGATTTGCCTGAGATGGTTCGGTGGACCACGCCTACACGTGTAATCGGCGAAAACAACTTGACACACGTGGGATTTGTATTATAACGCCATTTCCTATCTCATTTTAAATCCTAGCTTAATTCAAATTTAAATACATTTCTTATGAAGCCAAGAGTAAGTATAATATAATAATACAAACTTCATTATAAAACTTTGTACGGGCCAAACTTATTCTTTATTTTAAAAATCACTCGTTACGTATGCAAATCTATTTCAATACTTGATTGACTGTATACAATATTTTTCTCTCTTATTGACTACAATTTTGATTAAAAATAACAGCAAATATAGCGTGTGAAAAATTCACGTCGCTGTTGTTTTCCGTTTGGGAGAAGTTATTGTGATAGATGGACCAATTAATATGTATTAGTTCAAATGAAACGCGAGTACCTGTAGTTGTATGAATGTATAATACCACAAAATTCCGGTCCTATTTTAATATACCATATTGTATTATACAATATATTTTATTGAATTCATAGTCGTGTTCAAGCCTGTGTCATTTATCGAAAATTATTTACAACATATTTTTAACGTAAATGAAACCAAAGAAGCTGATTTTGAATCGTGGGAGGTGATATATTTAACAGTAATTTGTGTTTAAATTAATTGTAGACTAGTCTCTATTAGCTATTCTTGCTCCCGATGTGGAACATTCAGCTAACACGTGAGAACTCTTCTTAATTGATTTACTTCCTTCGTCAACTCCTGAGTCAATTAATTCCATCAAATACATTCGATGAATAGCTGATGCTTGGTTTTTCAAAGTCGCCGAATTCCCAGTGGTAGAAGGAAAAAGAAAGTAGAACTAACTTCTGCCCGAATCGCTCTCAGTACTCGTACTAAAAAATATTTATATCAGGATAAAAATAGTTTGATAAATTATTAACACCTTAGTTGAATTTATATAAAAAAAATGTCTTATAGTAGTAGTAGATATGATTTTTAATTACAAGGATATATGCGAAAAATCTTTCAATTTCTTATATCTATTGTCTCTGCAAGTGTACAATTCGTTCACTAGACCAGCGATAATCTAATGTCTCGGTGGGCGGGTGGTGTAATAACGTGTCGGATTACACCGGACGCGCGTGGGCCCTGCAATGACGTCACGGAGGCCCTTCCAGGCCCGGCGGGAGGCCCCTGCAGTGCCCACTATTTTTCATGTTAGATTACGTAGAAAGTCACTTATTGTAAAGCTATAAAAAGTATTAAATAATGTTAATCTGACATATTCTTGTGCCGTAACAATCGTAATGCATCTCAATTTAAATAGAATTACATGATTTAATACTATATAAAATTTAAGCAATATTTAAAACTGAAGAAAATCGTCATAAATATTATTCATAACAGTATTTTTATTTTCTGTTAAAAATACAAAAAATAAATGATAAAATTTTTATATAACGGAAAAAATCTCAATAAAGAAGTGAAATTGTAATCATCCGAAAATGGCTGGAAGAATTTGTTTGGTGACCAAGATGGAGACAGATTTAGAAGGTTTAGAAGTTCCTCATTTCTGTAGAATTATAAATAATAATGCTAGAGAACAAGTACTGAAGAAAATGTTTTACAGAGGTTAGAATCAGATGCAGGTGACCCTAGGTATCACGTCATGACTGAAAGTGAGAAATTAGATTTCCTTCTTTTACTTTTAACTTTATCACATTTGAGTGCGTTGAGTCTTGGGTAATTTATATTTACTCATGAAACATTCCCGTCAAATACAGTAGTTCGCTTCTCGATATCAGAGCTTTGGAATACGCTTGATGAAAACAAGGTGTAAGGACGGGGTGGGTGGATGGAGGACACATTTAGGTAGGTTATACTGTATGTATGTATATATTGACCAACAGGTATAGAAAATATTGTATTTTCTTTTTATATACAAATGCGGATTTACCGCAGAAAGAAAGTCTTTCATTATGAATTTCACGAACTTTAATTATTTTTTATTTATTTTTAAGATTTTTGCTCGTATATGTTTAATATTCGTTGGGCCATAAGATTTCTTAAAATAAATATGTCCAAGTAGTGTACAAGTAATGTGATGGTGATATATTATGCAAAAGATATAGAATTTTGAGTTTCACAAACAATCCGCTTTCAAAATAATTTGTCGAGATAATCCTTTAAATTGTGTATGTTGCAAAATACGATATCAATGCATTTATGGGAAATCAAGTTTTGATTTTTGGTACCAGATAAGTTCACAATTCAGACGCTGAAGTGTCAATGTATAATATGTATAGGAGGCACTAAAACTTGGTTACGAGCTCAACACAGTTTTACGCCAATTTTAACAGCCATTCGATAATAAATCCAACCTTGTTAATGTCAAAATAAAGCAAAAAAACCCGCTCTTTATTTTCCACTCCCATTCCAATCGCTCGTCGGGAAGTATTCTCCGAAATGAAATCGCTGGGACCGCGATAATAATTACAGCCCTAATTTGACTAATGGAGCTTTAAACAAGCCTCGCGCGACACCTCATATCACACTCGTATTCACAGTCAAACTTATTCACACCATACAAGAACATTCTAATGATTTTATTAAAGGTTAAACGTTTGATTGGTAAAATGAGAATGTGAATATTTACAGTTTTTCATTATTTTTTTATGAATTCGATTTGTCCATCAAGAAATTTCACGTTCGAAATTTAAAAGTTTATATGCATAGTTATTTAGCGAAAAGCAATGTATCGCTTTATCGAGGGTATTCGATCTCTTTTTTAGTACCGATTATTGCCGTTAAATTGTCCTTGTTTAAAACAGCTGATAATTTCACCACCATCTTGAAAACACGGAATAGAGCAAAAACAATAGAATTCAAGTTGAAGTAATTCAAGGCGAAGCTCATTAACCTGGAATATGATTCTGACAGTATTTATGAAGTTCTAGGACAAATACATATATGCTTTACATAATTACTTATATTTCTGAATTTAATATTATTATTGGAACTATACAAATTTTACGAAATAATATAATAATCTCCATCTTTAGTTTTCTCGGCTATTGATGATAATACAAATATAGTTTGGGAAGTAGGTAGTCATACATCGGGCGGAAAAGATTTTCGTATATAGTGGAACCACAAAGTATTTTAAAAGAGATTGTTAACGGTGATTTGAAATTATGTCATTATTTTGATATTATATTTTGCTCTGGTTTCCACAAAAGTCTTCCTTCATGCGTCTTTGTCCTGCAAAGCTATTTCTATTAAACGAAGAAAACATTAATTGCCACGGCAAGTCAACACAGTTGTCGACAACTTCGTCTAGATAATCTAGATGGCAAATTCTTGGCCTGCCTTATGTCACACGCCCAATGACTTTACTTTCATTTGTTCAGCCATGACCTAGCCATGTCGCATAGCACATTTATAGTCAGCAGGATTATATGAGGGAGGTATTTCCAAAATGAACTTATTCCACTGTGCCAAAATGCAGACGAAAAGATTTTGAACAAGTATTTTTTGAATAAAACAACGATTTAGAATACAAATCAGTAGAAAAATATATTGAAAATAAAAATAAGAATTGAAAAACATGTAATGTGGCCATTTTATACAAAAAATACGTGTTCAAAATATTCTTTTTTAAATTTTGTCATAGTGGAAATACCCTCCTCATATACACATTGACTTCAGAAATTAGTTAGTAACAATACCGTACTTGGCTAACGTTAACATTTATTTAAAATCTGTGAAGGGTGTAAAACTATGTTAAAAATTTTGGAATGTGTTGCTAAATTATGTTTAAAATTAAAAATTAAATTATTTTTCCTGTGAGTCGATAAAATATGTCTATACAGGTAGAAATAAGAAGAGACCGTAATTTGCATGATATTTTTAATATTTTAACACTGTAATAGGACGAAAGCACGGCTATAAAATGAAATTACACACGCGGCCCGTGTATTTATTGCTTTTTAACCATGCCGAAATATATTACAGTACGCTGAAAGGTTTAATTTTGATGGGCACCCATTTTAATTCTGGCCCTACATTCAATAAATCATACGTAATTATTTTGACATGCCTTTAAAGCTACCTTCGTACGCCATATTTAAGCGGCACAATGTTTGACATGGCAACATTATACGATTTATAAATAACTAGCGGATATTCCGGAATAGATTTCCGAATTCAAAATAAGGACATTTTCATAATACTTTATAACGTTCGACTATCTCTTTCAAAATGGTTATTTTATTTATTAGTGTGTATTCTTATTTTTATTTGATATTTTTATCACATTTGGTTATTTACAAACAAATATTTTTTTAAGCTTCAAATTATTTGACACTTTTATATACAATAGAGTGAAAAGAAAAGGAATACGAACTGAGAAAATAAAAAAAATAAAGATTCCATATCGATGTAGTAAATTTAAATATGTAATTAAATTGAGTATTGAGAATCAGTTTGGTGTAGTTGGAAAGCAGTAAAATGAATTAAGAATACTTTTGTTTGATTGTGAAGATCAATATCGTTGGCGTAATCTGCAAACCAGCCAACTCCGCTCGAGTGAAAACAAAAAAATTCGGTGTATGTGTATGTTACTGTATGTAGTTAGTGTGTGTGAGTGATTTTGCGTATTTCATTTTTTTGTGCGGTCTGTGCGCGATAGAAAAATTAAAATTGAATAAAATGGCATTTTATTATGAGTTTTCGACCATGGTTTGCATATCAAGCTATATCGATATGCTTCATATTATTTGGAGTTGAAATGTTAAAATTACGTTAAAAAGATAGCTATTTTTTTGCAAAATAATATTGGCACTATATAAATGGTCGACGTGAACGCTATAATGCTAGAGTCTATATTATTTATTCATTTGTATAGTGGATAATTTTGGGCATTGCCGTAGACAATTAGATATTGTCGAGCGTTACTAACTGTTAATAGTGATGATTATCAAATGAATATGATCTATTTTTACAGAGTGAGCAAGGAATGGGTACTCATTATATTTATTACGTATTTTTTACATCTTCATCAGTCTTAAATTACTTACTTTACTTCTCACTGACCCAACAATTTTGTTTCTTTCTGTATTGATGCACGGATAAAACATAATAGATCTAATATATTATAATAAAAACATTTACTCTTACAAATACGTTAAAAAATCTAATCAAAATTATTATATTATTAATAAGAAGTATGATTTTTCTAAAATAAATACTTCAGATTTGGAAAAAATATGTTTTCTTTATTTTAGGTTATAGCTTTATGAGATTATTTTAGACGATTTGGTATTTTTCTGTCATGATGTCGGGTCGCAACCCACTAACTGGGAAACACTGCTTTAAACGATGAGATACGTTGTTGATGCTAGAGCTACGCCACTATTTTCACCAAAATAGCGAAGTCCTTTGCTTTGATAATTTGCTAGCTAATATTTTGTAAAATTTTTACCAACGTTTTACAAAAGTAAATTAGTGCAAAGGACTGAGAAAAATTAAAGCATTTCGCAAAGAATTTCGGGCGGTAAAGGATTTATTTGTTAATTATTTAAATAAATATTGGGATTATTATTCAATCTTAAAGTTGCAATTTTAATATATATCTTTTGAGCATTCTGTATACATATTTTTGAAGCATTTGAAATGTTGTGAACAAATCACAGACAAGAATGTAAAGCATGCTATATCCTTTTATCCTAATCGAGAAGTGGTTGTCATACACAGATGCACTGACTGATTATATTATTATTATGCAGAGTGTGGTACTATATTATCTACATCATAACTGTCAGTGTGAAGGCTTCTTTACAATGAAACCTGATAGAGTGCATTCCTAAATTAATAGTGTAACAACTTAAGATAATACTAGAAAATATGTAGTAGTAGGATTGTTTAGAGAATATTTTATTATATATATATGGTTTGTCAGTGTATGAATCAATGAAACGGAACTAGTAGAAACCGATAATGTAAAAATGTAAAGGATGTTCATAAATATAATAAATGATATAATTAATGCTACTACCGCCGTTGTAAGTTATGCAATTTTATTGTTACAATTTTCGTGCATAAACAATTTTTATTTCCAGTAAATACTCTATTTCTACTAAGGGTACGTTTAATATAACATCAATATGACTGACTATAGTCTAAAAAATATCTGTAAAGAAGTGAAAGTGCAAAGATTGGGAAATGGTTGCAAGAAATTATTTGATGCAGACATATATTAAGGAGAGTTATTACAGATTTCTCTTGTATTGTACAAAAAATGCTGGGGAAGAAGTGTTTTGTAATTTTCATAATAAAAAAAACAGTAGACTTTGAAAGTGCCAATAAGACTTGATTTTTTTTGTTTGTGTTGTATCCTTGCTTTGTAATATGTCGTTTATTTTCTAATAGAAAAAAAAATATTCAGAAAACTACTTTCGGTTTTAATGGACATACCCTCAGCCGTATTAGCCCGTTATATGAAGGTTTTACTGTGTATATTGTCCTGCTGTCGTAGGCTAGCAAATAGTTTCTGAATTGTAAAATAATATTCTAATGGCAAAGATTTAAAATTATATATTTTTTTATTATTTTAAGGTATCATAAATTAAATATACAGTTAATTTGGACGAGTGTAGGCTTTAGCGATGGATAAGATAGGAAATTAAAAAATACGTCTGAATATGACGTTTAAATTTTTCTGTGATTATTTATCACGATTGGTGGAAATCTTGCCTAATATATAAGATTCTCTATTCGCCCATTCCAAAGCGAGCAGTTTCTTGCAATCATGAATATGTGACATATTAAGGTAAAGTATTACGATAACTTTGTGAGAAGTTATTAAATTAAAATATTATGTTCCAGCGTAAATCCTCTGAATAAATTTGAATACGAAAACTACATGCAAATATTTCTAACAGTTATTAAGTAACAGTTACTACAAGCCTTAACCATTATTCTATAGTTAGTTTTTTTGATTAATAAAAAATAGACATAAGTATACAAGCCTAAAAAAATCTAATAAAACACCAACTAGAGCAGGAGTTGGCAATCTTTTTGGGTGCAGGTTGAAATCAGCCAAAATGTGACCAATAAAAAGACAATTTGGGTCAGAGATATTTACATTTTAAAACCTCTTTTAGAGAGAAATAAGGTAAATTTAGTGATAAAATAATAACAATATCCCTTAAAACTTTTTGTTTATGTTATGTTTGTTCCCAACATGAATCGTGTGGATCTACACAGTGTGAAGATATCCACTCCGAAAAAGGAGTATATGGATCTTCGGAATGTAAGGACATCTTGACAGATTATTTTTCACGAGAATTGTTTGTCAGACAATTAATCAACTCAATAGGCATTTAGTCCTGCATTTTTGGATTTTAAAAATCCGACGGATGGGGAATCAAACCTGCATTATCCAGATAACTAGGCGTGCTACGCTAAAATCAAAATTATAATTCTAGTGCAAATTCTTGTGAAAAAAAATTGATTTTCAAGTTTAAATTCATTAGTTTATGATTTTTTTTATGTCACAATTAATTTGCGGAATTTACGTGGGTCACTTGAAATTATCAAATGAGTCACTTGGTGACTCGTATTTCATAAGTTGCCGGCATCTGAACTTGAGGATTATAAAGGCTAAATGTGTTGTAAGATTTTTTAGACATTGTTTTCGAGACAGATCTACATTCTTTATCATAGTTTTTTTTAGCTCGACGTCACTTTTTGCACATCGCGCTAGGCGCAAAGCAGTTCAAAGACGGTATCACACGGTGCCGCACTTCTCACAATCGGATCTGTCCGCCCAGCGACGCCCCGGTGACTAATTACGGCCGAGGATGCATTCACAGCGTGGGCGGATCCGATCACGACGATCGCTCGCACGCGTCCGCCGATCTTGATGTGACAGTTGATTTTGGAGAAGACGTGATGGATTGGGATTGGGCGCCAACTAGGTGTGTTTCCATAGGTTTTTTTCATCCATTTTTTATGAGATCATTAACATTTTCACCATCATCCACAAGACGCCCTGATATAATAACCACACCTAACCCACTGGTAAAAGAATATTGTTTAAACTAGCTGAATAGAGACGTAATCAATGTTAACGCTGTTGTCAAAGACAAAGAGTAACATTCTGCATTGTTTGAAAATTGGTGAACAAGCATGTGCTTTCTGTGTTATCCGATTTATAACTATTTAAATAACCCTAATTGATAAGTGTAGTAAAGTTTCAGGCTTATACAATTTGGGTAACAGCAAAAAGTTATTTAAAAGTGTTTCTCAATCAAATTCAGATGGATTTCCATAACGAAATAATTTGACAAATGCATA
Organism: Rhyacophila evoluta; assembly: GCA_022683975.1. Lineage (NCBI taxonomy): Eukaryota > Metazoa > Arthropoda > Insecta > Trichoptera > Rhyacophilidae > Rhyacophila > Rhyacophila evoluta. The sequence continues at coordinate 1,048 of JAGVSQ010003311.1, read as the reverse complement.
TGATGCACGTGTGTATTTTATTGAAAATAAATGTAGGATCATCACTCAGTATTTGTTTTTATGTCTTCGAAAATGAAAAATATGAATCACAACAGTATGAAGATGACCACTCATATGACACAGATTAAGTATATGGATCTCAGCAATGAGAGGAAAAATTTGGAGAGAATTCCTGAAAATTAAAAGTTTTAATCTAATAATGGTAATGTAAGTAAAAATGGGATATTTAATATGTTTCATAAAATCTGTGTTTTTATCAAACTGAAAAAGTTTTGATAAAAATAAAACGTAATATCATTTTAAAAAGTGGTGAGAAAGCTCAGCGCAATGGATAAAGAGAATAATACACTATTTTCTTCTGAAATTAAATTTTATTAATGTATGATTCCTCGTATTTGTATAGTAGGATAAATGGGAGTGAAGCGAAACATATCTTCACTTGCTATAAATAAAATTATAATGTATTTTAAGCACCGTTCATCAATATGAACTTTATATCTGCTCCACTAAGTGATTCTCAGAACAGTATGTCCTGTTTGATGGAGACGATATTCGGAGAGTTTGATTGAGTTTGTAGCTGAGTGGTTTTTACAAGATAAACACCGTGAAAGCCTTCTTTTAACATAGCGGATCAGTGCAGAGTTTTACTCAGGCCATAGTGAAGGTTGTGAATTTCTGTAATATAAATGCATAGACTAATAAAAGTGGAATGAATATAAATTTGTGTATGTGTTTTTGATTTCTGATGCAATAAAACAGTATAATTATAAATAATATGTGTCGAAATCAATTTTCAGGATATTATCACGCTTTACCTCCACGTTTGATGATCTGTCTGTTTTTGCAGTTATATTAGTACGATAGTTGTGACTTTAAATTTAAATTTGATTTACGGACTAAATAACTAACTCAATATGTTGGCATACCTTTATCAATTCATTAAAAGATTTCTTTTAAATCAATTTCTGTGATGTTTGCATGCTGTTATTTTTTTTATAATTTTAAACATATTATATATCTAATATATAAAAGTCAAAATATGTATGTT
>JAGVSQ010003310.1:0-21961 GCA_022683975.1 Rhyacophila evoluta | reverse complement strand
AATATTAATTTCAGTGTTAGTGTGAGCACTTCAATGTGTGCGCAGATGTCATGTGTGGACTTTTCATATGTTCAGTTGTCTGGTTACCGTTTTGTGTCCAACCCGGCTAATCTATCATTTTATAGTTTTGAAATGAAAGCCCAAATATGTTTCAGAAATAAACAAATCATAATATTAGCCCTGTTTAGGCAAAATGCATTGATCCTCAGTTTTTCGAAACGTGTTTTTATTTTTAAAATCACAATTTACGCAGCTAAATCAATACACGTTATTTTAAGATAATCAAGCCGCAAATGCCGAATGATTATGTAAATTCAGTTTTAGATTTTGAAAAAAATAGGACCTACTAAATTTGAGTGGAAGAAAAGGGAATTAAGCGTCGTTCACGGTATAAGTGTTATGTTAGGGTTAATGCCTTTTACCTTAACAGGGTTTATATATAATGTGGCGAAGGGCTGTGTTCCCGATAGCCGAGACGTTAGGGTATGTATTTCGGAGCCGGAGATTTGAGTTTCAATTCGCACAGATGCTCGAAATTTAAAAACTTGAAGATACAGAACTGGATGCCCAATAAGTTGAACAATAGACTGACAGTAAATTTTTGTGTACATATAAGTATTGGCAATGCGGAAATCCATATTTTCACACTGTCGAGATTTATATACTCCACTTTCGGAGCGAAAATTGTATAAAAAAATATTTGTTACTTTTATTTCAGACCCGTATTTTATATTAATTTTGTTTAATAAACTTTTCTTTCTTTTTATTCGTTACTAATTACAAAAGAAGCAGTTGATGGCTCTTCATCGTAATAAATAGTTTGTATATGTGTTGTATAAATGAGTATGATATTATTAAGTGACAACACGTCACTTACTTTCTTCCGGAACAGAACCGTTGCATCTGACACACTTCATATTGGATGTATACACAACGATATTTTTGACACAGAATATTTTAAAACGAGTACTTGTCATCACTTAAAAAGATATCGCATTCTCGAGTTATTTATGACGTCGGATAAAATTAATTACATTTTAATAATTGAAAAGAAAACATTCGTACTCCCTAAAACAACTAATGCAAATAATCAAGAGAGTTTTTTTTTACCCATGTAGTCTCCGAATGTGAAAAATTATTTTCCCATAATTTATTTTACGAGATTTGGTTGAGAGTTAAATTTCCACTCCTTCATGGTTTTATCCCTGCATTTTTTTACATTATTCGATATGTTATCATATTTTACTTGTTTTACAATTAATATTAACTAGAATTTAATGAGTGATTTCAAGTGCCAAATTCTTCCGGTTATTGATCTATTGGAATTGATTTGTTTTTCTTTGAGTTTCGATTGAGTTTTCAAAATTTTCTGTTGATGATGACATCAATATATATGTGAACGAATTATCTGGATTATCAAGATTTACACTTGTTTATCCTAGAAAACATTTTTTTATTCATATGAAGACTATAAAATCCATTATATACTGTCGACTGGACTTTGACATTTTTTTTATTACCTTCAGTTTATCGCGGAAATTCACTTAATATGACATTTACACTATCAAACATACTACCTATTAAATTGGAACGAAAAAAGCTCAATTCCTGAATGCGCTAACAACTTTTTATTATCTATTTACGAATAGTAAAATTGTGAGAAAATACTAAAATAATTTTACGATGATTGCCGGCATTTAAAAACAAATCTTAACAGAGCTTTTCAAAATGAAATATTTATAACACGTGTTTAAGATCGAAGCAGGTTAATTGATAGAAAAAAAAAACAAAAATATTATATTAAATTCCCATTGTCCTATCAAGCGTTTGTAAACTTACATTAATATGAAAATATACACAAAAATGTCACATGTAAAGTTGATATGATAAATGGTTGATCTTAAATACACACGTGTTACAAAATCATACTTTTAATATTTTATTATAACTGAGAATATTTATTTTTTCTTTTATCATTCATGTTACAACTGATAACGAGCTCTAGGAGAATGAACCAAAGATTTACATTAAATACTTAATGTTTCTCATAAATTAAGAACAATCTTTTATTTTTGTGCCAATTTTTTTAAATTGCAGCTTTTGACAATCCAAATTTGCGTTTTGATTTATCGAAAACTGAAATAAATGTGTGACAAGATAATAACGGTTTTTTTAATTTTATTAAAAAAACAATGTGGAGAAAAAATATTCCAGATTGTTTCAAAGTTTTTGATAGAATCAAGAAAGTAATAAAAGTATTTTAACACGACTTTGTATCAAATTATGAATATCCTGATGATCTCAAATACAATTGCCTAGATATTAAATTCCAACCATTATACATATTAAAGTAAAATATAATGAAAAATGTTCATATTTTTATATATATAAAGGAGAAAGATCTATAATTTCGATTTCTATGTGACATAGAAATAAGTAAACTAAACTATATGCCTACATACATGTATGTGGTTGATTTTGAAATAAAAACATAAAACGCGAAATAAATATAATATTTACCGAAGTAATATATTATAGATTGAATGAATTAAAACTAAAAACACATTAGTGCTGTAAGAAACAGGTGTTCGATGCATTTGCTGTCATATATTTTATACCATGTCTTCGGATATGCAATATTTGGGTTTATAATAGATGTAATCTTAACAGATTGTCTTCTCCCAGAATTGGTAGTGAGCCTATCTCTGAATCTATTAATCAACTATTACTATATGTTTGAAATGTAAATATGTTGATCAACTGAATTTTAGCTGGTCATATGGCAGAAATTTATATGCTTACAAATCTAGAACACTACAACGATAATTATTATGATGTTTTTCAAAATTAGTAAGCACCATTTAATATTAATTTATTTAAATCTTCAATTTAACCACGTTCAATAAAATATCAGTGATCGAAATTATATAGAATATTTTTTTCAACGTGCATTAATGTTTATTCAACATCAATTTTAATATGATACAACTTCTTTACTTTCGAGTTTGATTTCCTCTGAAAAGTTAATGTCGCCGGTAAGTAGAGAAGACGTCGCCCACGTAGAGAGCTTTAAGCTCCAACGTGGGTACGACAACTTTCTTGTTTCCTCGTCTACATTTTAATGGCATTTAAATTAGGTTTTTATTTACCCATTTGCTGTCGGTAACACAGGATTAAGATGTAAATAGCTTCACCGGTTTGTTTCGGCATTATATTCAAAATGAGGCGGGCTGCGAAAATACTTATTTAAAATATATTTTAGTAACAAAAACGGTAAATCAGTGAATACATCTATAAAACTCCATTTGAAGCAAGCCTTTGAGTTTTGTGAATGAAGACACTTACGAGTTAGCCGAAAAAATATATTGTATTAAATATTAATTAATGTTACGGAATTTGTTCCACAATTTATAGTACATCAACATATAAAATGTCTAATATTTTCGACTGATGGTGCTTGATGGAAATTGATTTTAAATATTTATTTATTTTAATTTAAATCCACATATGGAAGTTTACCAGTTTTAAATAATTTAGAATATAAAATGTCACTTTTATATTAAGTTTGCTGCGAAAGTGGAGCATACAGTTGTCGGCAGTGTGAAGATATCCACTATGAAAGTATATGGATATCCGGAGTTTGAAGACATGTCTTGATAAATTATTTTTCTCGAGAACTGTTTGTCAAACAGTTGCTTAACCCAACAGGCTTGCAGTTTTGAATTTCTGATTTGTAAAACACCGACAGATGTGGTAATCGAACCCGCATTCCCTGGATCGCGAGGCGCGCCCGCACGCATTTTGAGATAAAACTTAGAGCCATTAGGAGAAGATTTGAATACTCGAAGTTTTTATTATTTTTATAAATATTTTTAAGAACTCGTATGTGTATATATGTAAATGCAGATTGCTGATTATTTGACATTTATTAAATAACTAATTATGTGTATATTTCTTTCTCAGGTAAGTTCTCAAAAACGATCGAGGTGTCATCTCGCGCGTGTGTCGCAATAAATAATGCGTGGTTCAGCGAGCTGATGACGTCAGGGACTGGGGGACCAGGCGAGTGCCAGTGGAGGGTTAGTCAGCATCCACCCCCTCACTCTCACCCTGAAAGGTATTCCTTCTCGTCGAGGTCGTGTAAAAGAAAATTATTTATAACTCGTGCTGAAGGTTGTTTGTCGGGTACGCTTACTTCTCTTGAGAACTGTTTTAGTGTATTAAAATTAGACCTATTACATGGTTTGTATACTATGAAACTTGGCGTATTTAAATTAATAAATCATAAATTTAACGTCCTTAGTCTAAAATAATTTAAGTTGGTTTTCCGCTTGATTTTATGTAACGTTTTTAATCTAAACGCAATATGATTCAAGTTATTCATTAGTATTTAGAATTTACAGGTGTTGAATATTTAACAGATACAATTGAAATTTTGTTAGTCTAATCAGAAATACTATTAATATTCGACATATTTTATTGTTCGAATCTATCATAACATCTTTAATTTTGATACAAACGAATTTGTGCAGTTAATTATTATGGTCTTTTAACTATCGGACAGCCAAAATGGTTGAAATAGATAATTATAATCGACGTAGTAGTCATGTTTTACCGTGACCGGATGGATACAAGTGTGTTAGATTTGCTCGAAAGCGGAGGCCGCGGATACAAATTAGAATTAAATGAAGAACATGGCCATACATTTATTCGTCGGCAATCCCCGTGAAAAATAATGGTAAAATAAGATTAATATTTATATTGGGGAGATTTATAAACTCAATGTAGACTTTTTATAAGTACTCATCCACTGTGAAGATTTATATATTATTTAAACTAATAATTTACGACCTAGTCATAGGTTAATCGTGGTGTGTCCTTTAAATAAAGAGATGCATAGTGCTTTTAAAATTTTGAAAATTTTCATTATTGATTAATAGATGTTATTCTGCAGTTCACTACAAATAAGAAATCCATTACTTTTTCAAATTATTATTTTAAAAGATTCACTCATAAATCTGTTCAAATCTTTACAAACACCTATTAGATCCAAGGTTTTAAGGTGACCTTATATATCAAAAAGCACATTTAATGTGTTGAAGCAAGAAATAGTGCATTCAGAAATGAATTCATTCATATTAATAAGCTAAATATAAATGTGTACAGGCAGTTTTTAGAATAGAGAAAGCTTATTCCGTCGGGTTTTAAACAAGTCAAAACATACGTCGAGAGAATGAAGCTCTGCGACGTGCGGAAACACGTAAACCGTTTTACATTTGTATCACTAATCATAAACAAAAATGAAAATAGCCACGCGATCACCTGCTTGGCTGTTTATTTAACATGCCTACCTTTACGCTGGCAGACGATTAAAGCTCCTGTTAATGTAATGCATTAAAACTTGCTCAATTCGCCCACACCAGCTTTTTAACCGCCGCGGACTAATGTGGGTCAATAAACTTCGCGGAAAGTTTTCTAAAAAGTTCTGCTTTGTTACTTTAAGACTATAACTCACCGCGACACAACATTCAACGTATTGTATGTCTTTGTTTTTTTATAGCCTACTAAAAATATTTTATGTAACTACTAGTTTAATTTACCGCACAATGGCAGAAATATATTATAATATTATAAAAATAAGTAAAAACTTCATCGCATACTTTAGCACTGATGTGTTAATGAAAATATTCTTTTCAAGTAATATAAAATGTTTAAATTACTCGCTTTTATAAGAATATACTTACATCCAGTAGATAATAACTTCATTCTTTAAAATATCTGTTAAAATGGTCACAATGAATATTCAACTCACATACATATCAATACTTAAACGAAACTCTGTCTAAAGCTCTCCTTGATTAAAAAAAACATCAGATTCATAAAATATTGGTGATATAATATACATAACTTAGTAAAAATTCTCATGGTAATGTAACCTAGCCTTAAATCATATTTTTTAAATTGATTTTACTAGACATATTAGTAGTAACGAAGTATGGAATCTCGCCAGATATATTAATATTTGGCTAAATTTAAAACACACGATAGTCAAAAGTAATGAAAAATGTGTGAAAAAATTTAAACTAGGAATACTTTTAAATACAATAGATCGTATATTCCGAAAATTTGGCATTTATGAATTAGGTATGTACGGTATATAAGAAGCTACGAAGAAACATTTATAATTATTTTTGCTAAAAATCTTTCTATTATTATTAAGCACACTACATTTCATATTCACTGTGCATAATGTTTAAAAAAAACTACGCGCAAAGACGTAAAACTGTTTTTCGTTGATATCACGAATGACTACATATTCTTGTTAAGCAGCCAACGCGTTAAAGGTATGGTTGTATAATTTGCTCTTACACGTTGTAAATATGAAAATTATAAATTATTTAAATTGTGGCAAACAAAATTTTAGAGTTCATCGTGAGACATATGCTTGACGCTTTTGTAATTTTTTACGGCGGTGTCATATTAAAGAAAACTCGTTTCAAATTTAATATGTCTGAGGTGATTAAATTGTTCCAGGTGATTAATTTATGGCAACTAATTTGAAAGAACTAATTAAATGCTATTTTTTCGAATTGCAACATTTAGAGGTTGCATGAAATGGTCAGGCTACATTTGACCACATTTTTCTTGGTAAAGTTTATTACTTTTTATTCGCATATGTGTCACTCGGTGTTCTTAAAATATTGTTTTTATTTATTACCGCCACTTGGCTCAGATGAATTTGAAAAGAGATCATAAACTGCTTCATTCACACTTACAAATTGTTAAAGCAGAACTTTATGATTAATATATACAAAACGCTTTCCGTAACGCAGTTTCGCCGATGCATTGTTTAACAATATCTATTCTTGTTTATCATGTATGCTTTTATGTAGTAATACATATAAATATCACCCCGAGAGCATCAAAATTACAAAATGCAGGACTGGATGCCAATTGGGCTGACCAACTGTTGTCTGAAAACCAACTCTCGTAAAAAATAATCCATCAAGTCGTGTCTTCTAAATGCGCAGGTCCATATACTGCACTTTCGCGACGGACATGTTAAAAAAATAAAAATAATAACTTGAATGAAATTTATTGTTTACATAAAAGTGTGACTTTACTGGCGTGACCAGCAAAATTTTTTCAACACTTCTTCGCACAGGTGGAATATATCGAATACCAGAAGTATTTTTGATGAAAATAACCTCAAAACGTATTATTATTAAGTGTCCAATTTGTTTAAAGCCCGGTGATGTTTGCTTATAAACAGATTCCCTTGAATAATTCGCCTGGGCTTGTTAATACTCAGAGATTAATGAGCATTGTCGGTTCACTCTTCTGAAATATTATTCGCTGTCCTGGAGTTTGTGACTGGGAAATGCAGCCACGCTTTGTAAACGCCACCTCACACCGAGTTTTGATTTGATGACTTCTCAGAAACGATCGTTTTTTAGTGGCCTCTATGCCCGAGCGAGATTTAAGCCAGACTTAAAGGACATAACTCCACTAGGTCTCAACTAGTAAAAATAGACATTAGTCTGTACTATAATGAATTATTTATTGTATTTAATTGCTCCAAAATTACCGATTACTAGGTCTTCTTACTTTTTTCCTTATAAAAACCGTTATGATTTCAATTATGTCATCACGTAATATAAAAATTAATCAATATGGACATAAATAAGTATTTTGTACTAAATCTAGGACCAAATGTGCGTATGTTTGTTGGATGACGTTATTATGTATGTTGGGCAACGTTGATCGCTCATTTGTATGATGTTATTGCATCTCAGAGCGGAAGAGAGGGAGGATTCTAAGCAGTTCAACACGATGTTTGGAGTATGAATAATATCTGCTTTAGAATGTCGCATCTTTGTTTTCACCCCCATTTTAGTAGATGATAAAATAATTTTAATAGCTCATTAAAAGATTTGATCTAGCAATCTATTTTTTAACTTATTGTATGGACATGCAGGGTTGCATTAATGTTTTTAGTAGGTAACTATTTAATTAAAAAATCTAATTCTGAAATTTCAGTAGTAATTTATCTCAAAAAATTGTATATATGTCAAATTGATTTTATATTCGAAGGGTTATGGTTATTTCTTAGTTGTATTCAGTGCGTGAATGATAGAAATATGAAAATACCATTCATGTATAATAATATTTCATAGAAAATGCATAGTATTTTATGGCTTTAATTCTTATATATTATTTGGCACCAATTATTATTAATTTTACCATATATTTACCCGGCAAAAATTAGTTTGATTGCATTGTATTATTTTTATACACACTACCTTATTTATTCGTTATTTGTAAATATATATCTAGGTGTGGTAGACGCAATATGATATTTTTCAGTATTTCTTGCTGTTATTACTAAAAATGAAATTCATTTGCTTAGCATGTAAAGGGTTAATATTAACTCGCAATAGAAAATATACTTTAACACGAATTACACATACAATAAATACCGACTTTTGCTATAAATGTTATGGCTGTATGAATTTATAGAATGTTTTAAAATGGAGTGGTGATGTATAAATTATTTTGCATTTATTATGCGATGTATTTTTTTAAATAAAAATAAAAAAAAAACAAACAAATAAATTCTCCATCATTTAAGCATTATATTGCCAAGACAGTTATACTCATATAAACAAATGTAGAAAGGTCAATTATCTTGTTATTTAAAACAATGAAAATAAACGCCTGAAATCGTTTGTTCTCAGGTATTTTTTTGTTTCGTATGTGAAGAAAAATGTTTTTGGACATAGGTAGAGAAAGAGAGATATTGAAAGAGATAAATATACGGGACGTTAAACCATTAAACAATGACAGGTGTTATGAGGCATGTAATCTGTTGTTTGTAAATTAAAAATAGACAATGCCAGCCGTTGGATGTATCTCCTGCATGATCTGACATTTAAAATCGCATATTTCTTACATTCATCTCTGCTAATGGCACTATGCATCGGAGTGCATCATGCGCTTTGTCAATTAAATTGATCTAATCACAGCTTGAAATTGCAGTGAAATAAATCAGACATCACTGTATTAAGATAACTTTTGATTATAATATATATTTTAATACTATTACATAAAATAATTTATTTAAACAGTACTGTTTTATATTTAATCTCAATAATCTCAGAGATCGCGAGTTCAATATTTGAAATAAACTTTTTTTTTTCTTTTGAAATCCCTTATCTACAGTAGACATATTTTGTTACCGTTTCTGCTCCGTATTGTACGATTTCAACCAAATTACCTAACCTATTTATTTTTCGATAAATCTTCAGTGGATGTGAGATTCGAACGCGCATTTTCAGTACCCAAACGTGAACGCTAAGCGCTCGACCACCGACGCGGCGACGTGTAAAATTTACACCAATATATATGCATGTCATTAAAATAATTAAACCAAAGAATTTATTAAAAAAAAATTTACACATTTTAAGCAGTATTTGAAATATTAAATAATTCATTGATATGTTTCGTCTTATGTTTAAAATATTTTTTACTGCAATTTGGAGGGTGTAAGTAATATAAATCTATACTGTAGTGTTTCTTTCATCTTTTTCACTGAAGGATAATGTTTAAGTTACGTATGTATCATATTTGAAAATAAATATTTACATCAAGAATACAATTACTTTAGTTGATATTTACACCTTCTAATTAATATTTTTTGAAATATGAAAACGAACAAAAGAAACCTTTGTTTTCTTTTATTTTTGAGAGACCCGGTCCACGAAAACGTGTTAATCCCACGGGGATGTCAAAAAAAATTGACATGCGTCCAATTCATCTCGGTTATTACACGTCATAAATCAACTTACAATGGTAATTATGTTGTTTTAATGAAACCTGAAAGCTTCCGAGTAATTTTCAGCTGAAAATATAAGAGAAAATAGTTCTTTTCGTTATTAATATACCTACCTGCAATATGATCTTTTATATTATACAATTGCGCAGAACAAAAAAATACGTCTGGGACTTTAAACTATTCAAAATAAAAATCAAAAGCCACATATTCAATGCTTGCATTCTGTCAATGCTACTATGTTGTTACAAATCATGGTACCCAACAAAGTTCCAAATCAACCGTTTATTAAACTTTGACAACAGACGCCTGCAGCAGAATCTGTGGATGAGGTGGTGTGACTTCGTTTTCAATGACGAGATAAGAAAACCGATCATAAAACCGCTGAAAAATAAAGTTGCGACGCAGGACCTCCTGTTGTAGATGTCCCGAAAAAAGTTTTATTACTATCGAATTGTGATCTAATAAAAGCTCTTATTTAAACGGTCTGTCATTATAAATATTATTGGATAATTCTAACTCTTTTTAGATAATTCTAATATAATATGAAAGTTTGTAGAGTTAGATGAAACGTTTTTTACCATATTACATATATATCAAAATACAGCTCATGTCGTGAAATGAATTTTTAAAACTCTATTTCAATATATTTGCTGCAAATTCTCGATGAAAAGATTCCAGTAATGATTTGAATTCAAATTATAATAACATATTTTGTATTTATTATTATTTTGTATTACTATGCGGAAAAAATAGAGCTTTTATTCGAAATTTTAGATGAAGCTTGAGATTTGTTCAGGATTAGTTTAATCCACTTGAATACGACCATTTTTAATCAATTAGTTAAAATCAGGTATATTTTAATCTGAAATTATATACAATATGTTCACATGTATCGGTATTTTATTCGAATGTTACACATAATAATTAATAGTATTATATCAACAAAAAAATACATATTATACTAATAGATGTGTATTTATAAATGATAAATATATATACGAGTAAAATACACCTTGATCTTTAAATTAGGCTCACCTCTTTTGCTTTGCAAGAGCTTAAAATATAAAGCTTTAAGTTATAGAAACTATTACGAGAGTCTCGTCTCTGTTAGTTTATACACGAAACGTGACTTGTGTTTGGCTGCATAAAATACTTAGAAAACGAGGCCATTTATTTATTTGTGGCAATTATTTATTTTATTCACCCAATGGACTACAGAAACTAAAAGATGCGTTTTGTAATCATTTAATCATTAATGTGATACGTACTGCACAGCGGTGAAGTTATTTAAGAGGTTGTTAAATTTATTAGACTTAGAATAAATTAAAAAATATATTAAGTTGTAACAAAAAAATCTTTTTCAATCGATTTTTTTCATCTTGGTTGAATTGAGAATATGGTTGGGTGGATTATATGCGTGTTCCAGAATATTCTGTAGCGTGTTCGAATCACGTAGCTGAATTAAAATTAGCAGTTTTCTTCGTTATTTACAATCAGATCATATAAAATAACGGATTGATACCTTATTTCCTAGATATATTTTAAGCCATGTTGAATGATGTAATAATACACGTGTTCATTTTTGTATAAATTTAGTAGTAATTATTCATAAAGATTTTTTTATACCATGTTCGCTCCCAAAGTGGAGCATATGGATCCACACAGAGTGAACATACCCACTCCGAAAGGGGAGTATATGAATCTCCACAATGTGAAGACGTCTAGACAGATTATTTTTCACGAGAATCGTTTGTCAGACAAATTGCTCAACCTAATAGGCATCCAGTCCTGTATTTTTAGATTTTCAAAATCCGACAGATGAGGAATCGTACCAGCATTCTCCGGATCGCTAGGCGCGCACGCTACCAACTACGCTAACTGGGGAGACAATTTTAAGCTGCGGAAAAATTACTGAGTGGTGTTGGAATAGTATTCATTGTAAATAAAAATTCAAAGAAATATTTAAATTATTTTTTAACCCTTGCCTTGCCGTACTAAATGTTACGGCTCCGAGCTCTAAGTTTCGATTGTTAAAATTTATGTTTTTAATTAAACTTGTGAAAAATCTGTTTACTAAAAATTTGTAATTAGCTATAAAATCATTTTATTGGGGATTAAGAGTCGAATAAAATAATTGTAAGACATAAAAATATAGCGGTAAAAACACGAGTGATGAAATACCAGAGCAATTATCTTTTATGCACTAAGCTATTGTATCCAGCCGGAATATAGGCTCCCTCTCTTCCCCTCTGAAATGTAATCACACCACTTAAATGAAAAATCGACGGTACCCACTAACGTGGTCCAATACACACATGCGAATTCGGATCCTAGTTTTAATGCAAAATAATAATTTATTTTTATATCGATCAATATTTTTATTTTGTAATGACATCATTGGAATCATCGGTTTTTTTAAGTATGAAGTACTTGGATTCAGTATATTTGGAGAAATACAATAGAATATGAGTACTGTTCACTCACTATTCATCACCGGGTAAGAGGTGTTGACGAAGATTCTCCGAAAGATTTTTCAGACGACATGAGTATTATTATTCAATATTTTTTTCAAGCGCAAACTTTTGAAAAAAGTATTTAGCGACACATTTTTTTACTGAAAATTATTTATACATGATAATAAATCGAATCAAACGATAATTACGAGTACAGCAATAAATTTTACCACTAAGTATATTAGGCTGTTCTCTTGTTTATATGATATATATATTTAAATATTCTAATATCTATATTTTGAAAGTGATTATTATAACCTATAAAACTATCTATAATTCAAACGAAATTATGCCTCTATTCATGATTTAAATAAAAAACTTTAAATCGTACGCCACCCAATTTCGTTATGTCAATCATTTACATTTTCATGTTACTTGAATGTATTCAATGGAGTTACTGGATACAGGGGTGAGGACGCAAGAATATTGGCAGGTAACAGATTTTTCGAGCCGGTAGGTGGTGTCAATACCTAGAATTTTATTCTTTATTAACAAAAAGAACTTCTTGGCATAGAAGTAATACAAAATAAAAATAATATGGTCAGCTGAATCAATAGTAAATTCATTTTTATATAATTAAGATAATTTATATTTTTAAATATATGCAGACTCGGACTCTAGGGTCAGTTTTATTAAAACTATTTCACATATTTCAGTATAAAATGTTATGTTTTGTGAATTCTTATTTTATGCGAAATTTTTAAGTACATCACTAGTTAATAGTTATGTGTATAAACTTTCATCTATGAAAAAATGCGAATGTCAACAATATTAGAATAATAAATTAAACTAAATAAATATTATTTTGATTATGTGCTTAGAAAATAATTGACATCGAACATGTTATATATTCTATCAAGCATAATATTACATACGTACTTCTACAAAATGAATAAATGATTTCATAAATATTTTTTTTTTTTTTGCATCATCACTGTCACTTTACCTGATATTTTACGTTAAATTTATGTAAAGATTATCAAAACTACTTATATGTTTCCATACAATTTATAATTACTCTTTTATTTTCATATCGGTTAATCATTAAATTTAATACATACATAGAGTATCAATGATTTAAACATCAAAACCAGTTCAAACTATACAGTACTCGGCCAAGCAATAGTTTCGTGTATGTCATAATAAATCGACGCTATTTGGCAGCGCCTCGACGCCAACGAACGATGTAGGTAGGTACATCCGGCGCAGAGAGCGTCTCTCACGTGGACGTCTAAGAAAAATGTTGATGGCCAGAAAAATGGTGACAGGTGCGTGGAGCTTACATCGCGGCATCACCGATCAACCGTCGCACTTTTTTACATTCAGATTTATTCAGAACAAAGATTTTTCAAGTTTTCACGGTACTGCTTTACGAAAAAAAAGTTTAGGTGTGCTTTTTTCTTATTATTTAAATCTAGTTTTGAGAATAATAACTACGGCTTTGTAAAAAAAAGCTCATGAAATATCATTTTCAATATCTGCATATTTTCGGGTATCATATTGACATTTTAACTTTAAAATATTTAAAAAATAATAAGAAACCACATTTTATTAAAACTAGACTTTTACACTCGACTTAGTATTCGTCCGATTTTGTTCGTAGAAAGCATTTTATTGTAAAGATTTAAATTAATTATTCAACAAATAATATAATAATAACGATATTTAATGAACATGAAATATTTAATTGCTAAAACTATCTATTGATTCTGGGTGTAGGCATTTATGTGTGTGTGTGGTATCAATTTATATCTTCGAATACACATAAATTGACAAAAACATCGAATACTGCATCACTGAATATGTCCAGATACAAATAAAATCAAAATGTCAATTTAAATTGTATTCAAACATTTTTTTATAAAATAAATATCTATTTGAAGTCAATCGATCTTAAACGTTGGTGCTCGTACGTTTCAAAGTTTCTCTGATATTAAAAGATATTTTTTATTTAATTTACCTTAGTTTTAGAAATCTTTGCAAATCAAATGTTTACAAACGTCAAGGATTTAATAAAATTTATTTGAAATTGAATTCTCGAGACGGTAATGTATACTAATGGGTGACATAAGAAAAATAATTCTGGGATCCAAACATCGCGATAAATTAATGGCGTGTAGACTGCGGACCACTTCTCGCAGTAAAAAAATTAGTTCACCTGAAAAATGTGTCCACATTTCTTTCCTGTTCGCTCTCCCAAATACACCGTATTTAAAACAATATTTTTTGAAAATAAAAATTCAAAGTGATGTAGTATGTTGTATATTATATTATATTATATTTTTATACTGTGCTGAGTAGGGATCGTCGTAATGTGAAAATTTAACTCTGCTGAATAAGTGAGTTAGAATTATTTTACTCTCAATCACTTCTCCATTTAATCTATAGTATCGATGTCTGGTGCCGAAGCGCACGTACTTTGCTTATTATTATGTATTAATATCATCAACTTAATGGCCTTCGTAAAGGACTAGCTAACAAATAAACCTCATGAAAATAATCTGATGACCTTATGGTGTACGACCCATTTGAGATTCATATGCGAATGTGATATTATTCCATATATGAAATATATTAAGCTAATTGAATAGATAAATTATATGTGTGCATGTCAGAAACGTATCTTGATGATACCTTCAATACAATATAAAATAGTCCACAAAAAACGTATTGATACTTTCTTTCGTGATAGCGTAATAACCAATGTAATGCAATTCTATTCCATACAATTATATGATTAAAGTGTTAAGATTTTTTTACATTGAGAAGATGCATTTGATATATATTCAAAGCAATCGTAGTAGCATAAATGCTTCAATAAATTGATAACAAGTACAGAAAACTCACGTTATGTATATATATAAATACTTGATTTCCCCTCGGAACCCATTATTCGTGCGTATACCATGGCCTAACGACCATTTGCTGCTCTTTAAAGTATTAGAAGTATTGCGGAAGCAGCTTCGAAAGATCTAGCATGGTTTCCACTAGAGTTTGCATAGTTCGTATTATAATTATTAAGCTCTGTTTATAGTCTCATTTGAATTGATGATTACTAAAACACCCAATACGCCGTTCAAAAAAGTTGTAGGAAATCAGAGAAAATACTTGGTGTTTTATCGTCAGTTTCAAGATCTATATTTTCCAAATATTTTTAAATGATTAATTTCTTATTTTGTACTACTTTTTCAATTATTAAACGCGTTATTTTTTAGTTGTTCTTCTAGATGCATTAAAATCATCAATTCATTTAGAACGGACCTTCTCGCTTGCTGTAAGAATTTTAGCTGCCAAATTTGTTTAAAGCTAGAAAATATACCTATGATTTTAATACGTACTATCGAAGTTCGACCGAAGACAACCTGTTGAACAAAGTCAGACAATTCGTGGTTGGATATACATAGACCGTCGCGAGTAGACGACGCCGCGCCGGCGACGAAAAGCGACGGCCCACCTTCCGGCGTCTAAATGTTCGTCGCCGACAATATATTCCCGTCATTGTTATTTCTTGATTAACACGCAGCACACCTGCTCCCCACCGGAATAATAGCCGCGGCACCGCATGTCGATTGATAAGAGCCTTGCGGTCGATCTATTTCTGTGTCTATTTGCACGTCGGACAAGCGATGAGGTGATGTTTATTTATTAGTTAGAATTGTGAAGTTAATGGTTTTTTTATCGTCTGAGGCCACAGAATTCCTACGAAATATGTAGCTAATTATAAGCAAATGTTTGTTTTAAAACGTATTTTATGATATCATTGGCATTTGTTGTAATTTCATCATAATAAAATAATTTTACTGGATCACAATAACAATAGCCTATTACACAAATACAAATTCACCTGTTTGGATAAAAACAACTAAGCTTACATAGAAAATGAAATTGAAAATTTTACTTCAAAGTAAAAATTATTGACCAAAAAAGATCAACTACATATAACATTATTAATACTCAATGTAAATTTTAAATATGTATAGTCGTCTGAGCTTACTAGATATGGATGGATAAGTGATGAAAATTAAAAAATACCTAAAGTTGCACTTAACACTGTACTGTGTAAAAATACACTGAGCCAATGATATATTATGAATATCAATACTAAGATTTTCCTATTAATATTAAGCTTATTACACCATCGTTGAAAGTGATTGTTCTTTTAAAAATAGTATTCTATTTGAATTATCTAAAAAATATTTATAAATGTCATAACTCTGTCTGTATAAAAATGGAATTATTTACTATTGACAGTTTTAAAAAATTAAATAAAAAAACAGCCTTCATAATCAGCTATTTTTTTCTAATATGTAGCAATTTGAAGGTTTATAACAGTTGTCAATACACATATAGTTAAGGATTAAAAAGCAATATATGCACCGCAAATTTTAGTACATAAAATATTTTTTAATTCACTGATGTTATTTTTTTGCAGTATTGAAAATACACAACCAGATCTAACAATACAGTACCAGAACCATATATTTATACAATACCACGTTTATATTATAGTTATTGATGTCATGTATTTAAATGATGGGTGAGAAACTGAACATTTCAGATAAAATTTATAAAAATCGTTTAATTCATGATTGTAAACTCCAGAGCTTAAAATTGGCCGTCTAAATCATTGTGTAAACGCTATATCTACAAATCAGCATATTTTTTTTTAATTCGTCAAATATAGCAGTGGCTTATATTTAATTAGAGGTTTTTGTTGTTGTTGTATTGTAATACATCGCTTGAGTAATGAATAAAATATTTTAAGTTTTCAATAATGTATAAATTCAAGGAAATGTACAAGAATTACATCGAAGGCATATACTGCTATCAATCGTTATCTGCAATAATGATAGTAGAGCTTCCGGTAAGCAATTGATGCGATAGGTGAGTTGAGTACTTGTGGTCGGCTACGAAGGACAAACCCGTACCAGCTGTGTTGATAATATTTCAAATTAATATTTCGATATGTCACCTTCCGCAGCATATAAATGATAAATGCACAGGGGGCGAGAACCAAATAAATCTGAAACAATTTAATCTGACGATACTTCAGAAATGAAACCTCCCATTTATATAGGATGTTCGTGTTAATCATATCTTTTTATGTTGATAAAACGATACAAATAAAATCTTAGAATCATCGAAATACGCAATAAAGCGAATTATGTAGAGAAAATCAATAATGACATGTAAGATTTCAATAACCATGTAGCCCAACCGTGTGGAGTCAGAATCTAAATAAATACTCATAGCTATCAATATAATTATTTAATTATTTAGCTGTTACTATACTTGGGAATTTAAAATCATTTTTTATGTATTTTTTGAGCGCGTTTTTTTAATAAAATATATTTTAGGTTGACTATATATTATTGGTAAGGATATTCAAATTATTGAAATATTATAGAGTCAATAATGAAGGACATACTAAGAAAAACACGAAAATTTTAAAGCTACTAGAACAAATATTTCCCAAAATTGTTAAATTCTGGATATTTTCTCTTCAGTTTCAATTATTGAATATGTTAGTTTTGCACTGAAACGAATTTTAAATAACCTTTCTTTGTATACAAGAGTTTAAACCCATTCAATAAAGTGTGTAGATATTATTTCCGATGTAAGATTTAATATTAATAGAGATCGAATCACAGAATTGAGAAGATTAAATTCAATTTAATCCGATAGAGGAATTGTAATCCAACTAGTGTTTATACTTTTTACGCAAAAGATGTGTACATTTTATTTTTAAATTTCACGACTGACGGTACAGAACTGATATTAGTCTTCATCAGCAACGTAATTGTCAAAGTATTATATTTTTTGATAAACACTTTTTTCGAATACGAAGCATATGTATCAACTCAATGTGAAGCCAAACGTTTATCCCATCAGAAATTTAATTCTGTATTTTAACGTTTTAAAATTTTCAAGTATTTATGGGTTTTAGACTTGCGTCTTTCGGTGCTGGGTGATTTAGAAGTGCGCACTCATAGCAACTAGGCCACCGGAACAATATACTAAACTACTCTTTTAAAAATTTCGTGTATATTGAATTTCAAAATAATAAGAACTTTTTTATCACTGTCATGAATTAATACTAAAAATTCAGCTTCGCAATTTATTTTAAAATTCACTTCGGTCATTAAAAAAAACACACTGTATGTTTGAGAAGTTTGATATATATTTCAGATTGATATAAAATGGTCTATTTGAATTGATTTATGTCTTGTTTTTAATCTTCGGATATGTAATTAACATTGGACCAGAAAGACGCTCTCGTGAATGAAAGATAAATTTTGAATAAAACGAGGGTTTTTTTATATCAATCATCATTTTTTACATCGTCGTTTATGTCCGGTGATACATGACTGATGCTTTTTTCTCAAGTATTCGACAAATTTTCCACAAATTGTAGAATTAACATGATTGAAGTAGATTTTATCAAATAACAGCTGTTTTCTTTACAACGTTGAACACTTTTAATCGCTATATATTTTTATTTTATGCCAATAATAAAAAAATAAGTAGGTTTACAGCTTGAGTCTAAAAATATATTTATTAAAATGTTAAATAAACTCATACAGATGTACGTTGCTTTGATAATGAAATAATACAGTAATTGAATATTTTATCATGGGTTAATCAACTGTGGAAGCCGAGCTGAAAAACATGCAGGATTCTATACCGAAGGATGTGAATTTAAGTCCTTTCGCTGGATAAAACTATATAAATAAGGCAGGACTCAATGATGCCTAACGCGTTGACGGAATGAATATACATAAGAAATATAATCGTTCAAGGTCACCACACTGTAGAGATTGATATACTTCATATAACTTCAATACAGCATGTCCACTCCGAAAGTGGAGCATATAGATCTTAACAGTGAGAAGATTACCACTGCGTAAATGCAAAATATGTACTCCGCATTGCCAAGATGTGTGTTGAGATATTTTTTTTCACGAAAGTTGATCACCCAGTTGCTATAGTCTTATATCTTAAGGTTTTTCAAAATCCAGCAGTTTTTACAATTAAACTCGCACTCTCAGGCTCATAAGTACGTACGTTAGCTTTTCGGTTACCGAAGAGACATATGTATGTATGTGATATATAAATACATTCAACAACACAGTGGTAAGTTTACTTCATTAAAAAAAGAAAAATTTGTCGGAAGTCGTTCTGGAATTTTATTTACGTTTAAAATTAAAAGTGCTGGCAGGTATTACATATTTTTTATTTTTTTCGTCGTGCATTTGTAGTCCTATCAAGATTCACCCACATTTTCACGAGTTCCCTTGATCTCAGGTGTGATTTGAGGCGTCTCAAAACGTGTCTTGTAGATACATCTAAATCTTTGCCCCCCAATTAGTTTTAAAGATGTAATTCTCAAGATAAAATCTTGTCATTTTTTTACGCTTTTTCGTTGACAGTCGTGAACAACTTTTTAACCATCACAAACACGCTTATTGTTTTGTGTTATGCAATTTATATAAAAAACAATACATATTAATCTTTTGAACAATGAAGCACTCATTATTATTAGTGATTCGATAAGACTACTCTTTAATACCAGAAAGCGAATAAAAACCTAAGACCACCATTTTTTAAACAATAATTATAATCGTGCACATACATTCATAAATAGTTTAACCAATAAAATTATATCTAGTGTAATTTTCAATTAATTTCTAGTATATTATATATTATGTTCGCTCCCAAAGTGGAGTATCACAGAGTGAAGATATCCACTCCTAAAGTGGATTATATACGATATCGGACTGCCCTCGTAGATCTCCGCAATGTAAAACAATCCAAAAATGCAGGACTGTATGCCCATTTGTTTGAGTTATTGTCTGACAATTCAGGTGAAAAAAGTAATCTTTCAAAACGTCTTCACATTGCGAATATCCAAATCCTCCACTTTCGGACTGCATATCTCCACACAGTGTTGACCCATATGCTCCAATTTGGAAGCGAACATAGCACAAAAAAATCCAGAATTACACTATATCGTATTTATTTAATTTCTAATATGAACAATACTATCCAATTCCAGTGTTTGGATGATTGTGTGTAATGAAGTGTTTTAGATAAATTACATGGACGTTATTTTTTTTTCCGAAATTCTTTTGATCGACCTTTTACTAATCTAATCTTCTACAACTATTTCCTCTAAAATGTGTATTTAATTTATGTTGAAGATTGTAAAACATCTTTACTATCCAGGTTTTCCCCGGATAGATTTTCATTCTTTATTCAAATATATCAACTCATTCTATATTTAAATTAATTTTATTTTTCCTATTATAACAAATTAATTTTTGTAGTCAGCTATATACAATTTTAAAGTCTCTTCATGATCATCATTGATGTTTTAAAAGTTAAAATTTACTCAATTAATCTAGAAATAGAATTTATAATAACATCTGAAAAAGTCGGGTTGGCACTATTTAACGTTTGAAGGAATTATTATGCCAGACAGATATGTATTCTTTGTTTTTTATAATAGTATTCATGAATTAACAGTATGCATATAGATCTAGTTGTATACTTTTAAGAAATAAATATCTTTCAAAACAAGAGAATGTGACGAAAATGTAATTAATGTAGGTAATAATAAATTGAGGGCAATTGGCCATAGTTTAATATCACTGTGTTGTAAGTAAACGACAGACTCGTGTATTTCCCGCGCGATCTTTCTCCTGTGCGTCTCGATAAGCCGCCGATTTTTGAATCCGAGCCAAAGCCATTTGTAATATTTCATCTCGACTGAATGATGTTATTATTATCACCACTTGTCTCCATGTCTCGTCCATACCTACCATCTTTTTCCACCGTGCGCAGTCGTTTAACTGTTGCTTTCATAATATGATTTAAAAAGTTAATATAAACATTATTCCGCTGAAATAATACGTCCACATTATTTTTTGGCAATCCTGCTAAACTCACGGCTTAATTTTTTATATACAATTCACTATAAAGTGAACTTATTTTATTATGCGAAACAATCTGCTTTTGGAATAGTCCTGACGTTTGAAGTATATTTATATACTGTATAAAAGAAGATGAACACGAAAACAAGCTTTATATGGATATTAATATTGTATTAGAATTCACTCTTGATAATAAGGTACTATCATTTTATACAATATCTGTGTCATTGCCAGTTTTTCCTTTGAGTATGTCTTACTATTTATCTGATCCCATGGATGCCGGATTTAAAAAAATCAAAAGATGCAGGACTAGATACCAAATGATTTGAGCAATCGATAAACACCAATTCTCGTATTTTTTAAAAGTAAGTCTTTAATCCATGTACTACCGGAGTGGTTATCTTGCAAACCTTAAATCTATATGTTCGATTTTCGGATGTCTATAAAGTAAAATGCTTTAAAACGCAGTCAGAATATGCCGAAAAGCGAAACCTGGACAGCAAATAACAGTCTATATAGAAATATACTAATTTTAATAGTATTCCGTATTTCATATTTATAACGTGTTCGCTCCGAACTCGGAGCATATGGATCTACACAGTGTGAGGATATCCACTCCGAAAGGGGAGTGTATGGATCTCCGCAATGTGAAAACGTCTTGACAGATTATTTTTCACGAG
>JAGVSQ010003309.1:0-21962 GCA_022683975.1 Rhyacophila evoluta | reverse complement strand
TTTCTCAAACATTAAAAATTAGCAATATTTTAGTTTTAAGTGATAATTATATAAGTTGTGACAATAAAATAATGCTAAGATGTTGATAAATTGGTTCTGCATAGAATTTTTAGGGCAATAAACAAAAATATATTGAAATATTTAAAGTACTTTAGTAAATATGTTGTTTTTTGCAAACGTTAAGCGCATTTTGCGAATTTCCCTAAAGTAGCCCGCAGTTAAGTGTTAAGCAAAAAATAGTTATCTGCTCACCAAACACTTTTCGTTTCTATTTCCTTCCACCACTTTGTCAGTATTTGATATGGGAGGTTTATCAGTCTCTCCGGTGACCGGTCAGCGTGCGCGCCTTGCATTCGGCGAATACGGGTTCGATACCTAAATCTATCGCTTTTTGAAATAATTAAAATGCAGAACTGTATGCCTTTCACGGATCACCCAGTGTGCTTATTTACCACGCTGTCGAAGCATCTTTGATAAGTTTTTCTAGGGCTTAGTGCTTTTTGTGAATTTACATACAAGAACAACTGGGATAGCATTTTGAAGGCTGGAACGGATTAATGGCATTTCAATTAATTTCAATAGGGAAAATTGCTTTGAGATACGAGAAAATTGATATACGAGCAAGTTGACGCAACGAATTAAACTCGTATCTCGAGGTGCCACTGTATATGTATTATATTATAATAAAATACAAGAATCTCTATAAAGAGTTGGAGAAGAGGTCGACTAACCTCCTTATCGCAGTAGTAACATTGAACGAAATCGGAAAGGATCAGATACAAGCAATACAGATACAAAATGGACACACAGATGTATCAAATTAGTCTACAACTGCGAAATAGGAGAGCGAATAGCAGTTCACAAGCATTGATATCGAATTTTGCGAGATTCCTTTTTGATACGCTCTCCTAAAACGGGACGACGTTACGTTACTTAATGTAATTTGGAAACATTTTCTGCGTAATACAAGCAGATAGCTGTAATAGAATGTAGGTTATCAACTAGATCGTTATGAACAGATGTCTTTTGTATACACCAGAGTACGCCCAAAAATTCACAATATTATTAACTTCCCCAAGATAAATGAACAATAACACGCAACACATTGTATTAATTGCCTTAGAACTTTAAGATTATGATAGAGTATACGGTTTCATAATTCCTGCGATTTTTTGTTCTTTGTGGAAAAAATATCTTCCAGGATTACTTGTCACCCGGTTGTCGCTCACAATAAATCACATTTTCTTAATAATGACGTAGTGTTAGAAAACAGCTACGTTATATTTAGAAAAAAAATGATGCTTATGTCAGTATAGCGTTCCAAAACAACAGCACACGCGTCCCATAGTTTTGGGCCGTAGTTAGCATACTTGAACGTACTCACAGAGTATAATTAATGTGATTGTCCACTCAATTTAGTTTAGTAAGTGTAACAATAACAATTATACTCGAGGTTACGTATTAAGCCATCAATATTTCATTTTTTCCCTATATGCATTGTGGCCAGGGCGTATCGCCGACAGAATTCTCTGTCGCCCATCAGTCGCTTTGTGTCCCAGGTCATGCCACCATCCCTTAATTCCGTTTAATACATTATTTGGATCGTACTCGATGGTGTTCCAGGATGTCTAAATCTCTCAAGCAGGATTCAGGCTCTTCGGAAACACCCACAGCACGTCTCTTAGCCAGTGTCAGCGTCACTACATGACTTTCAACGTAATTGGAGCTGTTTGGTTTATTATCTTATGTCAAATATATTCGCCAATCAAACCACTTGACTCATATTTTTTTTAAAGTATCATGATTTGTTAAAACATAGAGAGTACCGAATTTCTGGACAGATTTATAATATTATTTTTATTCGGTTATTCCATCACATTTATTATAAAAAAGGAAAAGCCTTAATAGTTGACATGTTTCACTTGGCTAGACACCTAAAATATATTCTATATAAGACGATAAAAACCTGCTAGGGAGTTGATAATATTGAATCATATGGGAGCTTGTCACAGTAGGTTCGACCATCTTTGAAACCGGTTAGCTATTGCGATATGGTTTTTTGAACGATATTTTTCTATCTTCTAAAAAAGACAGCATCTTATGGCGAGGAAGAAGATTTATTCTCAACAATACTCGACATTAACAGGGCACACGAGTAGTAATAATAGAAACCATGCACACTCCGGTGTATATTAAAAGTTTGTATAAATTAAAAGTCTACATTGACAAATATAAGATGATTTTGTGCAACGTAATATACACAAAAAAAAACTATTTCAAAATATTCTTTATGCCTAAATAATAGATATGAAAATATACTACACGAAATGATAACACGGGCGTCTAAGATACACATCCGCAGTTTCATAATAATATTTATTCAAAGGCCTCCGATGGAAGATCTATGTAAACTGTGATATTCTTATTTATTTATAGTCAGACGGAAGAGTGTAGATAGTCAATACGTAGTATTAGATATGCGTTGCTATTGGCATATAGTTTATTTTGAATATAAGCGAAAATACACAGAAGGAAATTGAAAAAGGAAATCTATAATGCTTTGTATTAGCCCTAATGTTTTCATAATATGACTTCCATATACTCCGAGATAAATGTTTAATGTGTTTCCACATATTTTATTTCTGATATATCACTGAGCACACGCAAAAGCCATTTGCTACAGGAATTGCCTCATTATTCATTTTGCCTAAAACAAAGTATGTTCTAAGCAATTTTCAGGGCCTCCTATAAAACAGAATATCGAAAAACATACAAAGGTAATAAATAACAAAGAGACTAATCAATCTTACTTGCTTTGCTCTTATCGAAGCCGTTATCCAAGCGTATATTGTAGCGTAATAAACATGAGATACTATTCAAAGTTTCAGAAGTGCCCCGAGAGAAACTTACCAAAACAAATGGTGGAATCGAATTTAAAAGCTTTTCTCTTTGAACCGGGATATGCAGACATACCAACAGGATTTAATTATTATCATAAAAATTGCCGTATATACAAGTAGGAGATTTTATAAGATCAAGTTGTCAGGGCTTAATACGTCTGTATAAAATCTATTGACGAAAACACGTTATTATATTGACATCCGTTACACTGCCTGATCTACATAAATATCTATATCCACAACAACAATTATTTTTATAATTTAAGTATTCAATATACATACACAAAAAATACCTTACTTTTCATTAATACGGCAAATTTTGTTCATAAATATTAAAAGATATTTGTGCTTTACTCATAATTTTCCATTTACTAGAATGGGTTTCTACAGGTTAATTGGTTTTGTCAATAGTTATTTCCAGTACCATTGTCAAGAGGTACTTCACCGAGAAATACTAGTCTTGACAAAGGGATCATAAACAAATGTACATATTTGAATGGAGTAAATATGCCAACAAATCTGTGACACTTTCGTGAAACACATAATTTATTAGAAATGCGTGTTAGTGATTATATCACAACATTCAAATTCGAAATAGTAAATTACTAGTATTATAACACTTTTTCGGTTGATTACAGCAGAATTTGCCTGACTATAGCAACCTTCAGAATTATATATACTCAAATAAGTGAAGATACTTTTTAAAGAATTTACTTAGTAAATAAGTGTAAACGTAAAAGAATACACCCGATAATGGAATAGTCACGAATAAAAGATATTCTTAACAACCGCAAGAACAAATATTTAAAATAGCGGAACTCTCGGATATATGAAGACTTCAGATTTAGGAGGTCATTTAACATCGACGGCAAAGTTGCGTATATTAAATTATATTACGTTACTTTGCCTATTTATCATTATTTTGTTTGGCATTTATCACTCAGACATACATTTTGTCTGACACAATTGAACATTGCGGTTATGTTAGAGAAACGAATGGATCAACGGAACGAATAAGAATAATGATTTCTCTTCAAATAAAATTATTTATTGAATGAAGAAATCCCGCTGATACAATTTAGTATGTTTCAGCACAAATGGCACACTATTCGAGAATTCGCATACAAAACCATTCAATCAACATTAGGTGAAAGCAAATTAAAAAGGATTCAGAGGAAATATAATACAACTCATGTTGGAAATATAAGACATAATAAATGATTGTTTTAGTTATTTAACAAAAGTTCATGAAACAATTGATATGATTGTATATTAAAACATTAAATATTTACTTTCTGAATCATTAATTTCCAACCGTCTTTTGACTTGCATCTTTTTATTAACTTTTCGTATTTTTTAAATGTTTGATTTGTTATTGAAAATTCGTTGTAATTTAGTTTTGAACATATATTATAAGCGTGTTAATGAGGGTGTGGATGGAGCAGACTGCGAGTGAATTAAGACGTTTGTAATAAATACGTCAAGGACTTAACGTAATTTTCACCACTAATTTTAAGTTTCAATATACTACCAAACGAATAAAAATATTCTTTTAGCTGACTTTGAAATAATTTGTCAAAAAATACAGAACTTTATTATCTCCATTATAAGTATCTTAAAATATAATTAATAAGATTATAAAATACGACAATTACGGAAAACACATTTCACAATAAAGACTGAGAAAATAAAATTAAGTTTTGTCTACCAAAAGTTAATATTATATTTTATTCTAGTACACAGAAAATATGCGGTGACATATACTCTAGCACACTTATTTTTCCAGCACAGAAATATGTGACTGCTAAAATATATTATAATAAATAAAATTGACGTAGATACAGAAAATCGGCAAATAAAATGTAAATTCTAAATTATTTAAAACCGGTAAACTTCCACATGTGATATGTAATTTTAAAAAAAGTTTGCGCTACCATTACGTTTGGTTTAGCTGAAATTTTGAAATTCAGATCATTTTGTTTACCGTGTACACTCTGAAAGTGGAGCATATCGATCTAGATAGGATGAAAATTTCCGTTCCGAAGGTGGTTTATATAGATCACCGCAATGTGAAGATATCTCTTGATAGATCATTTACTATAACTTTCAACAGTCATAATGAATTTTCTAACTTTTTATATTCCTATGTTAAGTAAAATATTTTATTAAAATGGAGACATTTCTTGCAATCGGTTTGGTAAGAATGGGAAGAATAGAATTTCCGGATATAAGAAAGGACAATAACAACTGATAGTTAAGAGAAAGCGAGAGCATAAATAAAAGTAATAAAAATATACAAATATTTTTGTCTCAACATAAAAAAATTACGCTAAGAATGTTTTTCTTTTTCATACTGAAAGGGGTATAAACTTTCATATGGTATTTTATTTAATAAAATATACGCATTTCGCGCATTTATAATGGCAACACTTCCATCTATACAACCTATAGAAAATTTACAATTCGATTCATTACACGAAGGGAAAGAGGTTCACAATACATAAATGTAGCATATAGAATGAACATTGAATATGTTTGAAAGGGAAATTTGCCCGCACAAAGTAATACATCTGAAGGGTAGCCCGCATAGAATACACAGAGGATAATGCCTGAAAGTTTTATTAAAATGTTCCGAAAAATGTAGGAATCTATCATTTACATATAACATGTATGACTAAAGCTTAGTCCGACCTTTCAGATTTGAAATATAAATATTTTTGCAACTGTTATAAGTAAATTGAAAGCTATTACTAGTTAACAGATGGAATCCATTCATTTTTAGAAGATGCACATTTGGATGGTTGACCCACAAGGAAATCGATGTTCGAGGCTGATATTTATCGACATACAGTGGGTGTTAAAATAAATATTTACGCACTCGATATTCAGAAGAAAAAATGTTTAAAACTTAGAGAATATAAATTTTCTCGTAGCAACGTACTTTTCTACAGCATTAAATCAAATAGCCACGAGTTCATGAGAATGGAATTAATACGTACGACGTAATGATTTAGCATTAACTACAAATACGTCTTGGGATTGTTTTATTTACCTATGGTTAGTTATCAAAATTATATTCAATGATAAATGAATAGAAATTGTATGATTGAAATAGAAATTGAACTGAAAAAGCAATATCAAAGATTAATTAAGATTTATCAAAAAAAAATATGTTTTATCAATCACTGCCACTTCGAAAGCACAATGTGAACTTACATTGAAAGAAATCAAGATGATTGTTAGCGACCCAAATTTTGGCATATCATCATCTTTAGATAATATTTACGCGAATAAAGCGTACATACTCATTCGTTTAAAAACAATTCAAAAAACAAGATTCTGTTTTATGAAGATTTAAAAATCGCTCAACGGGTTAGACATTTATATCCTGTACCATTTGAAATTATTTATGCAGCTAAGAGACTTGACGCCACGTATGTCGAATGATTCCAAGCATTCGCATTCATAGCCCGGCCAGCAAGATAACAATAGTACAAAAGTCAACGGAAATAGACTGGTGGTAATTTAATTGTCAAAATGCAAAACGTTAAAGCGTTTCGCTCGAATATTTAAACGGGTAGTTTCGGTTTTAGCAAAAGCTCTGGAGCCATAAATTAAAATATATGAACATCTATGCAGCGTGTAGTTTGATCCACACTTTACGCACTTTGCTAACGAGCAGTGGCTTTGATATGAAAAGCACAAACAAAAAATCCAATTAGACGAACTCACTGATGCGTTTTCCAGCTGCGTTTGTAGCAATGGTTGCCGGTCGACGCTCATTTAAATATATTATCGACGGATACATTCGTTGAAAGCTGCCGTTTTCACAAATGTCAATGGATATTAACGTATACGTGATATTGGAAGGGGAAACACTACACAATTGAGCTGTACAACTGATATGACATTGAAACTATAGAAAACATTAACGGGGTATATTGAACAATACTAGATGTTCGTATTTGACCAATAATTAATATGAACGAATGGTAGGCTACTTAGTATAACAGTTATATATGATTTTTTGACTAAGGTGGTTTAAAATTATAAAGAACTAGAAGTTAAGAATACTATTTACACAGCTGCTGAAATTGGCTGGAATACGTGTCTTCAGAAAGGCATAATTCAGGCTTTTTGAAGGGTTCCACATTTTCCTTTTTATTTCGATCGGTGAGATTTAGACGTCCTGGAATTTACTGGCGAATATGAACAAGATATTTTAGGCAGAATTAAGAGGAGCTAGCGTGACCTAGAAAGTTGCAGAGTGACTAACGGGTAACAGAGAATTCTGGATGCGCCACGTAGTGTGTATTTATGTTCACGTAAATGAATATGGAAAAAATGTGATTATTCGTCCACCTAAATCTTATAGTATGTAACAGCACTACGTACGCAGATAAATAGTAAGAATCATAAATAATATAAAGCATCAAGCTTTATAATCCGTATAAAATGTATCAATACTACAAAAAGCAAAACTGTTTGAGCTTTATAAATGTGATCTTTATACAAGAAGAAACTTTATCATGGAATGACCACACTTATAATAAATAGGTCACGTTTCCCGAAATTGAGTAAACTTTCCACTAGCGACTAGTTCGTGGCAGGCACTCATTTCGGAATAGTCGACATCAATTTCGGTTATTGGAACCGGCTGGAACGTAAACGCTTTCATAAATAAAGTAGCTTTCAATATGGTCCACGTATGACTGAATACACGGAATAGTATGGATTTTACGATACATAAAAGCAACTGAAATAATAAAATCGTGTAATGTAACGAGTAAATATAAATATCTGTAAAAATGAAATACTCATACTGAATAATAATTGTAAGCTTTTTCGTTTAAAATCACATCACAATGTATCTCATTCCCCAATAAACTTATACCGTCCACTTATTTCAGAAATAATATCATTGGTTAAATAGAAACCGTGAACGTAGTTTACAAACAAGGTTAAGTAAAAGCTTTTAATAAATAAATCAATATCTATTCCGCACTTTTTTGGGTATTCAACAAAATATTAGTATTTGAAATATTTGGCAATGGCATAAATTATGTCCACGTGTTTATCAGTCATAGTATTATACTCGTACGTACATCCATTTATCGGATGATTAAAGTATGGAGATATACATTATGATAATTATTACAAATTTAAAGACGATAATTATTATTGAAGAATTATTTTGAAGAATC
The DNA here is from genome assembly GCA_022683975.1 of Rhyacophila evoluta. Classification (NCBI taxonomy): domain Eukaryota; kingdom Metazoa; phylum Arthropoda; class Insecta; order Trichoptera; family Rhyacophilidae; genus Rhyacophila; species Rhyacophila evoluta. Next base: position 13,858 of record JAGVSQ010003309.1, on the reverse strand, counting down.
GATGATTTTTTATTTAAAATACAATGATAAACATTAGCGTACAAATGAAAAAAACATGTTTCAGACCTTACACCAATCATACATATTGAGTATATAAAATGTAAAAATGTCCACTTCAATGTAAAGCACAAGGACCTCTGTCATATGATAATGTATCTCAGTAGACTATTGCGTACTATTTGCGATGAGGATATAGATTTTCAACAGTGTGAAAATGTCCATTTCATAAAAGGATCTTCGTAATTTGAAGACTTAGATATTAATTCACGATAATTGGTAGTGTCAGCTAATTTCTCACCCTGTTGGTACACCCAGTACAGCATTTTTAATTTATTATAAATCTTCTCAGTAGCCCCAGAAGTTGTTCGTTTGATTTGTAAGATTAATAATAAATGCTTGTTAATTATTCCTTTAACGCATCGGTGTTATAATCGCATTTATGTTTTAATATGAGTTATTCAGTCTTGGTGTCACGCGTTCTGAGTGATTCACAAACACGCACGCGTATCTACTAAACTCCAGTATGCGACAAATTACCTACATACAAGCGTGTGTCAAGTGAACATTGTTAAAAACCACACAGCGGCCGTTTCAGTCGGGGAATTTGTACAATTATGAGATTTGAACTCGCAATCCGAACGCTTACAGGTACGCGTGCATATTTACTGAACCACTATATCATCAAATATCAAGTGAGAATCGTGTATGGGGAATAAATATACAAACAGATACAGATAAAAAAACCACGCAGTGGTCATCACGGCTTGTCTGTCGACACAAGTTTTTAATATCGTCGTATTACTGACAAAAGACGTTAAAGTGAAAAGGTGAGTTTTGAGATAATCGAGTTTTAATGTTTGAGTCTCTCTGTTAAATACATTTTACGAGAATTTCTAATACATAATATATTACACCTTAAGAAATAGTCGTAAAATGTATTTAACAGAGAGATTCAAACATTAAAGCTCGATTCTCTAAAAACCCACATTTTCACTTTAACGTTTTTTGCCAGTAATACGACGATATGTTCTATTTTTTTTAATCAAGAATTGATTCTTTCTATTGGTGGTATAAACTAGAATGCAGAATTAGACCGTTAGCGATAATTTCAATACAGAGTTCTATATTCGTATTTAAGGAAATTTCCTAAGGTATCTTTATCTTCCACCTGAATGATAGTGAGCTGAGATAAGTGATGCACAGTAGATATTACATTTTTTTATCAAATTTTGTCTCTGTTTCTTAAACATAAATATTAAGCCACGATGAGAATCCAGTAAAATTTTAATTTATAATTTTCACAAGGTGGTAAATAGATACATAAATTGATTTAATTAGTCATCGAATCGTTGATGGCCTATTAAATGATATTTTAATAGTATAATGTCACAACACTTACATTCACATATTCGTGGAATAATTGCACACTTATTTCGTACGTGCATTGTACTTTCTGAACAATAAGATTATTTTCATTAAAGTCATGTAAACAGAATACTCGTTAATATTTCTACGCGGATGATTTGAATAGCAATTAATTTTGAAGACAAGGAAGAGATTGATGAAGCTGAGTATATATTATTATTCAAGACAATTTTCTGGCTGCAAGGAAAACATAATATTAAAACGTAAATACATATGCCAATAACATGTTATATTTTAACTAGAGGATATACAAAACGTCGACCATGTAATTTCATAAGGATCAATAGTTATTTTTTATAATTTATCTTTCAATACAGTTCCTTATTCAAATAAATTTGTGTTACAAAAGACCTTAAAAAAATAGTCAAATTCATCCTTATTTATCAAACAGCACTACAGTCGTTAATAATATTAGTCACTGTTTTACAATCCAGCCTTTTTGTTAAAATAATAAAGAATAGATATTGTGAAATTTTCCAGGATTCATTTTATTAAAAAATATTTTTTTACTATACTAAAAGGATAGCTAAATATATTATTTAAAAGAGGATCATTGATAAGTTATTTACTTTTATTGATAAGTTTTATAACTTACATAATCATAAACTCCTATCGGAAACCGCTATATTGATACTTTTTATTAAACTTAATAACTCCAAGCTTGCCAACATAAAATATTTGACTTACCTTAAACTCGGTTTGAACTGACACAAGACATACTTTCTAATTATCAGGTGGTACAGATTCAATACGCAAATTTAAATATCATTGTTTTTCATATTGAGTAAAATATACAATATTTGTGCGATAAAATGTACAGTTATTGATGTAATTAATTTCTGTAATTTATTTTCTTGGGGCACATTCCCTGCTATGTTATTAAAGATGTGTCTTTAATAAATAACGTTGTTACAAATTTGTGTTGTATTTTACCTTGAAATGTTATTAAATATATTGTGTACAGTAAAGCATTCGGATGTAATAATTTTAATCGTTTTTCATAATTTAATATGTTTAAAACAGTATTTATTTTATACAATAATTAACTGCGTTCAGATTTCTTCTACAAGTATTATACATTTATAACGTCTAGCCTTAGTGTAATTAGGCGAATGAACAAAAATAATCACACAACACACGCGTAGGCAAGACTTTGAAAATTTACTGAATTATTAGATTTAAGCTACATAAGAAATATTCAAGAGTTTCCATCCAACAATATATCAGAGACGGGTTTGACATTGAAAGTATTGGCAAAGTTGGAATTAACTTAGCCAAGGGAAAACTGTAAATCACGTAGTGTTGCCGATGGTAATGGTGAATTAAATTTAAACTTAATATTTTTTTATTTCACGTAACTGTTTCATGTCACGCAAGAAATACCTGTTGTTGGCAAAAGAGACACCGCTGTGCCGAGGTACAGTAGTGTGACGCGAGACAATGCTGAATGTGGCGAGGCGCATTTCTCCAATAATAGAAAAAAACATGAGAATCTTATTTCTTTTTTTTTATTGTGGTGTGAAACTTTGGAAAAAATCTCAAGTGTGCCATGGAAGATAAAATGTACGGGGAACTGCCCTACAGTACATATCATTGCGGTCAGTGTTGAACATTCGAAGCCAAGTGATTGAATGTGTATTTAAACGCAGGATTTGTACGCAAATCGGTTAAGAGAATTGACTACGAATATTGTTTAAATTCATCTTAAAAACATGGAAGAAAATTTTGATTAACCCTCTTTATGAAAATAGTGACAATCGAATCTCGTAGAAATGTTTGTCAGCGTAGTTTTTTTCTTTGGAAGAGATTCGTATGTTCTAATTAAATGTGGAAAACTGTTGTAGAAAAACCAGTTATTGACTGATTTTTTTTTTTGAATTAGATTAATATAAAATTAAATGTGACATGTGCTATATGTGTATGTAGTAAAATTAATGTAAATAATTTAAATTTAGTCATTGATGACTGCATTCAGTGGATGTGAGCGAGGTCGCATCATGAATATTTCAAGTACGTAGATAGACATAATTCTCAAATTAATTGCTATTTAATATAGGCAACAAATGCAAGCGAGTGCGATCGGAATACTTGAGTGAAACAGTCAAACTTGTTCAAGATCAGCCTTGGATGTTTGATTTTGTATTGGACTCGCTTTGCATACTCACTTCTAACACGAAATTTACGACAAGTCACAGGGGCACGCAAAAACTCCTTGCCGCAATACTTTACCAAAGGTTCCTATTATGAAAGTGGCGTAGAGAGTTTAAATTAAATTATCTTTTGAAAATATCACACATTTTGGTTATGCGTGAGAATAAAAATTTATCTATAGAAGTAGTTGAAAGTATTACGTTTCGTATAATGTAACTAGATTTGTAATTTAAAATCACATAGAATTAACATAACATAACAATACAATATACTTTGTATACCTTCCAAGTTTTTATCTATTCGTAAATGAAAATGAGATGATAAAAAAACGGAAGATGCAGCCAATTATCACTGACGAAGTGAAGCTGTGACGCTGGACCTGGCTCGGCCATATTTTGCGGATGCCTGAAGAAAGTCTGAACCTGACCTGCTTATTCTTTAAGCCGATCGGTCGTCGGCGTCCCGAAAGGCCGCTGAATACTATCTATAGAATGTATTCGGCGGAGTTACAGGATGCAGGTATGACCTGGGAGGACGCAAGAATACTTAGAGGCGGCACGTGGTGTCCATTTGCTACACTTCGGGAGCGGATGTCGAAGAAGAAAAATTCAAAATCATTTATATTTCATTTATGAAAGACAGTAGATTACACGAAATAAAAGCGAGTTTATATTCATATTAGTTTGAAAAACAAAACGTTTTGGGTTTAGAGTAAGATTTTCACCAACGCAAAAGGTGTATATTGTTGGAAAAATAAGGCATAATGTAATGAGATGGGGTTTATAAGTAGATAAAAATACAATAAGTATTCAACAGATTTTTGCTAAGCTAAATAAATTTACGAGTCTCTTTTAACAACAAATTTATGATAAATTGAAATAAAAATTATTTGGTAGATCCATATTTTATACTGATGATAGGTACAATAGATGTTTCAGTTGTTCCATCGCTGTGTGGTGATATTCTATCCCGAGTATTGGAAATATGGAGTAAAAGAGAATCAAGCATCTCCATTATATTTTAAAATATTGAAAATGTAGGACTAGATGTCTCCCCGGTACCGTAGTTGGTAGCGTACGCGCCTAGCGATCCGGGGAATGCGGGATCGATTCCCCATCCGCCGGATTTTAAAAAATCCGAAAATGCAAGACTCGATGCCTATTGGGTCGAGTAATTATCCGACAAACAATTGTCGTGAAAAATAATCTGTGAAGACACATTTTGATATCGCTAACATCTATATACTATTCCCATTGTGAAGATCCATATTCTCTTCTTTCTGAGTGGACATCTTCACACTGTGTAGGTCCATATGCTCCATTTTGGGAGCGAATATGGTATAAAAAAGATGTCTAATGGTTTAAGTTATAAGCTGACAATCACAGAAAAAAAAATCTATTAAAATAACTGTCCACATTGTGGAGATCTTTGTGTGGTCTATTTTCCGAAGCGGATATTTTCACAATCTGTAGATTTATCTATATGCTTCACTTTTAGAGTAGACACGGTGAAAAAAAAAGCCTAAATTTTTGTTAATAATAACTAATATAATTTCGCAGGAAAATTCTTGGTTAAATTTATCATTTTTTTATTCAAAATTGGCATGTCCCAATTTAGATTTCGCTTATCATTGCACAAAAATTTATCATGTTTTAATTTATTCGTAATCTCATTGAGACAAATTCATAAGAACGCCACTGCCTGCGTAAACGTGGAAGCACAATAATAATACCCCACCAACTTTGTATGAAGAAAGTGTATTTTGTTTGGCGGATATCCGCAGAGCGGTCATTAACAACAGATTATCTTAGAGCAGTAATTTGCTTGGAGTGCGTGCAAAGCTGCGAGACCTCTCCGCGGTGGGGCCCATTAACAAAATTGGATAAGAACTTTTGGAAATTCATTGAGGGTCTCTTTTGTACCACGGCTCTGGTAGTTTGGCCCACGGGCAATCTGGATAACAAGCACGACCAATCTGGTGTGAAATTAAAGTTAGCCCACTTTGCTAAAAAAACTAATTATACATTACGATGGCATAAAATCTGAAAGGATATATTTGATAATTATTTTTTGAGATATTCACCTCAAAGAACAAGCTGTTGGTTTGTCGTATTTAGTACATGGTGCAAACAAATAACAAAAAAAAGCTTCTTTATAAAAAAAAAAACATTTCGGTTCATTAAAAGTCATGTAAAAGCTTTCCATCAATCATGACATAAAGAAATATTATGGTAAAGAAAATTATTATTATTACGTTACGTTACGAAATATCACTCCAATGTTTGACAAATACGTTGAATAATCGAAAGCTCCAATTCCACCTGGATATACTTTTCTGAAAAATGTTACGAAGTCGTTAATAAAATACGCTGAAAAATTTATAATTACGTTTAGAATATAGATCTTATCAATAAAACGTGACCAAATTGTAACTTGATTCTAATCTGCAATATATTTATGCAAATAATAAAAATGACTAACACACTTAAAAATATGATATTACATATTTCAATGCCAAAACATACGTCCAAGTTAGGAGAGTTGATTAAATGATATTTATATTTATTATAATTATATATTGAATTTTTACTAGGTATTAAAACAAAATATTAAGGTACATAAATCATTTTATCACTGTCTTATGTCTTGGCTAATAATTTATTAAGGCATTGTTTTACCAAAACAGAACAAAAGCTCAGTCCTATCTATTTCTAATCTAATTTGCGTGAATAAGTGAAATAAAAATGTCTATCTGGTCTACTTGTACTTCGTGTTGAGTTGGGAAAAAAAAAAAACAGAGGAAAGGTAGAATAGAAAAAACATCAGCTAGACAATAATTCCGAGTTACAACAAAGATAGACTAGAGAGAAAGAGGAGCACAATAGAAACATAAAAAGGAGTAAAAATCACTTATCTTACGAGACTAAGTTTCGCTTTATAATGAATAATATTTCCACATGTTATCCCATGTAAACTTTAAATATTATAGCTATTATGAAACATAACTGTTCAACTCGGAGCAATTACTTGCCAGCACTACCGATTGCTTGTGTGGGCAATTTCCATAATAGAATTCCAAGAGCTTTCATGGACATTTACTTGGTATACCTGATGAGAGATTTATTTGATATTTACTTGGTAGAGCTGCCGATTTCTTTTATACGCATTTTCTAGGTAGAATACGCGATTACTATTATGAAAATTTAATTAGACGAACTCTACTACCGGAGAGATAATATAAGGTAAGGTGTTTGTAGTGTTTTTAATCTGGGAGATAAAAGATAAATATTATCTTTTTATATTATTATGTAAATTATAAATATATTTTTTTTATTCTATATTTATATACCATGTTCGTTCCCAACTTGAAGCATATGGCTCTACACAGTGTGAAAATATCCACTCCGAAAGAGCAGCATATGGATTTCCGCAACGTGAAGACGTCTTGACAAATTATTTTTCTCGAGAATTGTTTGTCAGACAATTACACAACCCAATGGGCATCCGGTCCTGCATTTTTCGGATTTAAAAAAACCGACAGATAGGGATTCACACCGCATTCCCCGGATCGCTAGGCGCGTCCACTACCAACTACCCTACCGGGGAGTATGTATATATTATATTCGAGCTCTGGGATTCAATAATGAAATTCGAATATCAATTAGGATGTATTTAGGTGAGATTTTATGTAACATATTTTAAATGTGGCATATTATAATAAAGTATAAACTAATATATATATATATTTATTTGGTTGGTATTTCTTAGATTTTAAGGATCACCTTTATGTGTGGTTGCGTTTCAGGAGAAAAATTTAATTAATGTGGCCTGAAAATTCCACAAGATCCGTACAGGACACCGTACTCCAAATGACGTTTTTTTTAATAAAGGAAAGGATTCCCCAAAATGTGTGCTTAATTCTTTGCGATTAAAAGTAAGTGTGCCTTCGCCATATTTTTCCAGCACGAAAGTAGTTCTTTTATGCAACAGATGGCCGCCGGGCGAAAATGTGCCCTTTGTGTATTTCTTTTTCCTAATTGAAAATACACAGCACGTGTTTCAAGTTGGGAAAACATTTTCCGGTTCCGTGTGACGTGTTTCCGGGCGTCATTTTTCATTTCCATAAGGCGACACTACACCTCACCCGATGAAACACACGTGATCGAATTATGAATACATTGTTGTTATTGTATAAGCTCACCTTTATGTGAACAGTAAAGTGTTCGATGTATGAATTTTCTGAGTAACTGAGAATATTAAAGTGAGCACCGTGGATTTTATTGAATTACCTTGTTATTTTCGACAGGAAAATATATACAGTAGACCAAGAAAAAATACATCGACAATTCATATTATGTTCCATCGTGCGTGAAGAACAATTTTACAATCAAATATGTATCAATAAATTGCATATAACCATTAATGAGAATAAATCAATTCCGTGATAAATAGTCGAATTGAACTGCTAAAGAAAAAACAGCAGAAGTATAAAAGATTAAAATTATTTCAGACACACAAATATCTATACAAACATATCATACCTATGAATTATTTATTGTATGTTTTACAATATAAAATCAATAAAGGTTCGTATATATGACTGCCTTAAGTATGTGCAGTGCTTTCAAGTGGTAAATCAGAATTCGAACCCCATATTTAGTAAAAAAAATATTTGCTTTTTATTTTTGATGTTTAGATTCGTAAATTTTGCTTTAGTTTTCCTACGTGTCCTCTTAAATAAACAAACTAAAACCATAAAAAAACTAATTTATTTATTTTATATAACATATTTTATAGCAAAAAAGTAAAGAGGTAGGTTATTTATAAAAATAGTAAATATTTACCGAACACACTGGAACACTTACGAATACGAAATAGAAAAAACAGTATTTACAGACGGAGAAGTGAAATATGAGAAAATTTTGCAGGCAAACCTTAAAGTATTGCCGAAAGGGTTTAATACAATTGGGCGCCAGACTTTAGCTATTGAAAGAATAATTAAATAACTTTGCAATAAATCACGGGGCAAAACACGAGAAAGTGACTAGGGAAACTGTTAATACGGTATATCTTATACGTATAAACGCGTCTAAATATAATTATAATATAATTGCTAAGTCCAATTGAATAAATAAAGTGGAAAGAGGATAGTCGTCCGAAATAATCATTATTAAAGTGACATAAAAATGAAATAAACACATGAAAATACCTGTGATATAGCTGTGGAAAAAAATAACTAAGAAGGAACAATACTGAAAAACGTTGAAAATATAATTTGTTTTACCATTTATTTAACCATTGTTCGATTCAGGTGTTCATCGTAGGTAGAGCAAATGGATCTCAGCGTTGTGAAGGTAACTTCTAGGGAAATAGAGTATGGATATTCACACTGTGTTTGACTTAGTTTGAATTCAACTTTAGAAAAATTAGTCGCCAGTCAATTAATTACTCAGCTAGAGATTGTGATCGAGAATTCTCAAAAAAAAAATTTTTTTTTTAAATTCTCGAGAAATTGTGAATGAAAATCTCGAGAATTTTATTTTTTTTTAAATTTATTTAATACTAGCTGTAGCCACGAGTTGCTGTGGCTAAGTCTGGTTAAAAACAATGGAGGTATTTTTCAAAAAAGCATGTTTTTACCTGTCACAGGTGTGATATCTATAGAATAGTAGGTATAAAAAAACACGCGCGTATTCGAATTCAACTTGTGCCAAAATTTCAAAGCAATCAATTGGTAAAGATCTTTCGGAAATTTAAGATTACGAACAAACGGACATTTTTATTTATATGGATATTGGAATTAAATCGTCATTAATTTGATTTGATAAAGAAGCATTATGTAACAGCATTAAGCATAATAAAACCAACGTCAAAACAAAATGAAAGAAACTTTTTATATTCTTTTTACTTATACTTATAACTTAAATATCATATTACGTTTGCTGTACTATGTTTCATGTACATTATTTGTGAAGCATACAACATTTTGAAAATTAATAAGATTTTTCGAGAATATTGAGTAAATAAAAAAAAATTAAAAAAAATACGAAAAATTTCTAAGATCGAGATATATCAATCTCTCGAATTAACAAAGTCGAGAATTAAGATTCAATTTACGCAGCCTATCGACAATATATTCTTGCATCTTTGGATTAAAAAAAAAATCAGCAGCTATTGGAATCGAAGCATCAATTTCGAGCTCCGAAGTGCACACGCTAACCTCTCGGCTACCATTGAGACGGATTATACGTGTTATATGAATAAGCTTTCGATACATCTTATAAAAACGCGCTACAGAGTATCAATAGTATGGACGAAAGAATTGTACATCTACAATAATACTTCCCAGTGCATTTTTTCCTGTACGAAAAAGATCACTAAGTGATCTCTCGTTTTTACCAGTTAAACATTTTTATACGATTCGATCGTAAGTAAGATTTAGCAAAATAGTAAAATTGTTGTTATATAATAAATAGCACGTAGAATATGATTAGATTAGTAATTTGACACACACTTATTAGTTATTCACTCGTCGTGGTCGATCACAACCATCTGCCTCGTGAACATCAGAGCTTTTATTTAAACTATAAGGCGCTTCATTATTTTTTAATTTATTAAATTAATTCCTCTTTCCACGTACGCTACTATAAACTTATATTAAATTAGATTATTTAAACCAGTATTAAACTAAATTCCGTAATATTTTTTCAATTAAGTTTAAAGTGAAAAAAAGCTTAATATATTACTTTAAATATTTTTTTTGAGTTATCCAGTGTCGTATAATCTCGGAGCCCAATCCTTCTCGTTCCGCATCGCACTATTTATAATCCTAGTAACAGTATTTATTCTCTCGGTCGGGAAATTTCTAAAATGACTCCTTTGTTCTGGTCATCAGACAAAGTGCCCTCTCTTTCTTTACATCAATAAGGCTTAAAAGCTCCCTGTGTACACTATTTCCGAGCTTTGACATAATATAAAGACGACAGATAATATTTGCCCAGGGAAGCAGTAATAATATTTGCGGTTAGGTAGACGTCACCCACTGTTTTGGTTCGAAATCAATATTATTAAGATGTTAGTTCTATCTGATTCAAAAGAGAGAATAACGAAATTTAACGAGACTTCGATGTATACTCTTAAAAGCTGACGAATCCAAAACCGTCTTTACCCGTAGACAGTTTTCGTCAATAAATAACGATTTTAGTAAATATAATATTCTTTTATATATTTTTTTTTATAAGCTGGACATATTTTCAATCAGAAATTATATGGTGTTGAAAAGTTGTTGTTAAAAAATGTTATTTTTCGTTTTTTTTATAATTAACCACACTATTATCAAATATAGAGTCGACACATTAACTATGATATAATAATGTGAATATTTCAATAAATCTTTAATTTTTTCGATATTTAATAATTTATCTACATGCAGATTACCTGTTACGAACGTAGAACATACTATGGATTTACGCTCGTAGATGATGTCCGCTCCGAAAGTGGAGTACATGTATCTCCGCAACATGAAGAAATTTTCACGTGCATTGGTTGTAAAACAATTGCTCAACCTAATTGGCATCCATTCCTTTATTTTCGGATTTTTAATAATCCGGCAGATGTGAAAATCGAAGCCGCATTCTCTGGATGTGAGAACCGCACGCTGACCTTTACGCTATCGAGGAGAAAATATGATAAGGCCGAAATATAAAAATCGTACCAAGACTAACGGTCTATTTAAATAGCTTTAATTCAAAAGTACGTTGTCGTACCGTTGGTCCAGTTGCTTTTAAATCGCTATTAGTATTATTGAATATCCTATAGTTGCATAAAAATTAAAAAATAATGAATGATCGATGTGGTGTTCGTAAAAATAGCTTGTCAAAACACAGCATATCTTAATACTGTCAGGATACATATTCTTCACATTTCAAAGAAAAATTATTTTTAAAATAGCTTCCTTTTATTTACAAACCATCCAATAAATTTTCGCATATGAATTGCTGTCGCGTTCAATATATATTCAATGAAATGGAAAAGCCTTAGGTTCTTTTATCGTTTAACGATTCTTTTACGATAATCGTTATTGTTGAGGTAAGTAATAATTAAGAAACTTGCGACAGTCTAGTCGTCTAGTGACCTCTCACCGGTTAGTAGTGGCGCAGTTGGCAGGGATGTTATTCGTGTTCTCATTAAAATGAAGTGCGCGCGAAAACAACCAAAGCATTGAAAACAGGCATTGGGGTACACGCCAGGCGTACCTGCGGAGAAATGACAATAAGTATTGTCAAGAATCGATTTGATGAAGCAAAAAGAATATTTTACGAGACAATTCACTGCACACATTTGAAAATTCAGCAAAATTACTTCCGAAGGAAATTATTTTTGATATTGATATTTAATACTAAAATATCTTCTTTTCTTCTATTTCCGCTCCCTAAGTGGAGCATATGAACAACACGTACCGCGTCCAAGAACCCTTGTCGCCCGGCAGTATTTTTGCGTCGTCCCAGGTCATACGTGCATCCCATAACTCCGCCAAATTTTTATTCTATAGATAGTATTTAGTGGCCTTCCGGGACGTCGACGACCGGTCAGCTTTAATAATAGGCAGGTCAAGTTCAGACTATCTTGAGGCATCAGCAATATATGGCCGAGCCAGGTCCAGCGTTCACTTTGTCGCTGATAAGTGGCTGCATATTCCGATATCTTATCTTCTCATTTTCAACGAAGTCATACCACCGTATGCACAGAATCCGCCACAGGCACCTGTTCTCAAAGCTCAAAATACGGTTGTTTGGACTTTTTTTGGGTACCACGTTTCAAAATCGTAGAGCAGCACTGACTGCAATGCATGCATTGAACAGGTGACATTTGGTTTTAACCTTGTACAGCTTGTAGTCTCAGACATTTCGCATAGAATTTAAGGTTGCTCCAGCAACCCCTATTCGAATAGCGGGCTCATTTTGCGAAGTACCATCTCCCATAATGTATATGGGATAATAATAAACAGGATACGGGCAGGCATGGTTGCACATAACGTTCGTCTTTTTCGCATTGATTTTTAAACCAATGCGAGACGAATTTGCATCTAGCCTGTCGATTATTTCCTGTTAATACCCAGTTCATTCAAATTATTGCTTTTGGTTGCTACTTACTAAAAAATAACAATATCATCGTTCATGATATAAGCGAGAAATTTTGCGTTTTTTTATTACATGCAATGGATACGAAGGACAGTATATTGAATAATAACACGAAATTTAAAAAATCAAAAACAGTTATAAATTGTTCTTTGTTGTGAATTTTCCGAGAGGATTCGAAGAATTTAAAAAACAATTCAGCATACAAAGGGTTAACTTTAAAATATATAACATTAATTCTCGTTAGTGAGAGATTAGCGTGCGCGCCTCGTGTTCTGAGAATACTGACTCAATTCACACCGGAATGCAGGACTCGATGCCTATTGAGTTGAGCAATTGTCCGACAAACTAATTCTCATGTCAAGACATATCTTTAAACTGTACGGATCCATATGATTCACTTTCGGAGCGAACACGGTAAATTATTTATTAAGTATAGATAGTTAAATGGAAATTTCTTATACAAACTTAAAAACATTATATTTTTTTATTTTTCGCTTTCAAAAACTTTTAAACGAAATCTCAAGAGACAAAATAATAACCTCCAAACAACCTTAACGTCAAAATTCTTTTAAAAGCTTGTCAGCTTTATTTCAAAATTCACTTAAATAAAACACGCAATCATAATTAAATGAAAACACTTCATTCAAATTTAGAAAATAATTTGCCGTAGTTTGTGAATTATAATATAAAACCATCAAAAAAATCAAACTAATTATAGAACCTCCATATTTTTAGAATTTTACAAAAATTGTACTAAATATTTATTGAATACTTCCAGCCAGACTATAAAAATAAGCAGCGCTACAAAATGTTTAATACAAACAGGGTAATTCAAAAGAAATTTTCTCCTATCCGTTACAGATTGTTACATACCAAAATAAATTTAAAAATAATTATTCAAAAATAACATTCACTTTTATCGATGAAAATGCTTCAATTGTATAATTCATTTAAAATTACATCAAGAATTATAATAATTGAAGATCATATTAATCTTTTGTATGATGTTAAATTTAATATTAAAGGTGGCTTGCTTTCTCCTCCACCACCCGCCACGTCTCCACACCCGTTATGCGTGCGTATACAGTGGCGTAACGAACGTGAGGCGCTCTTCATAAGTGCCAGGAGTGTCCCAGGAGCAG